>JABUQX010091845.1:5000-10000 GCA_015478945.1 Trachelipus rathkii | reverse complement strand
GTTAGCTTGCCCAAAAGGGCAGCCTTGAAGCAACTAACCTTTGATCTTTCTCGAATTTATAACTGCAGAATTGAGATCAAAGTGGTTTCCAATGCTTCAAAGACTCAATTCCTTCAAATTTCTACTAGAGATAATCTTCTACACTTGTATAACGTCTTCTTCGAACCTTCGTCTGTCCATTCTTTTTCTCTTGATTTTAATTGGAAAGATTCCATTACTACCCTTTCTAAACAAACTTCTAAGTGGTTGGATGTTCTAACGCACCTTCAGAAATCTATGAATGTTAAGAAGGTGAGCGGACCGGATGTCATTCCTCCCCGAAATTTGAGGTAGTTTGCTTCTGAGTTGGCACAATCTCTAGTTCAGCTATATTCTACACGCTTCAATACTAGCACTTTCCCTCAGTATTGGAAGCGCACATATGTTCAACCTATTTCGAAGAAAGGTAGTCGCTCTTATCCTTCTAACTATCGCCCAGTATCTCTCACTTGTATCCTATCCAAGATCTTTGAAACCCTTCTCAACTCTTATTCCTTAGATCATCTGGAACCTGATTCCCTTTTTTCCGACCACCAGTAAGGTTTTCGACTCTTGAGGTTTGCTGTGATATACTTTCCTATCTAACCGATTTATTGTTTTCCTCCCTTAGGGATTGTGGGGAGACATGTGTGGTGGTGCTTGAGGTATCTAAAGCATTTGACCGGGTATGGTAAGCGCCACTATTTTCCAAACTCCCTTTCTCTGGGTTTCCTCCTTCCCCTTGTTTACTTATGTCTAGCTTTCTTTCAAATCGCTTGATATCGGCTGTTATTGATGGGGCCACCTCTTCTTCCTTCCCTGTCAATAGTGGTATTCCTCAGGGCTCTGACTTATCTCCTACTCTATTTCTTCTTTTCATTAATGATCTCAGCTGTTCATCTAACTCTATCTCTTCATATGCAGATGACTCGACCCTCCATTTTTCAACTCATTTCCAATCTGCTCTTTTGCTTCTAAAATTGCCTCTCGTCTTAATCTTTCCTGTTCTATTCTTGCTGATCTGGATAGAATTTCCCGGTGGGGTCGTCTCAATCTTTAAAATCTCAACTTCTACAAATCTCTCTCTCTCTCTAAGATACCTTCTAACTTTATTATCTCTTTTAATTTTTTTCTCGTCTTTCCTGTTGACAATATTACCATTCTTGGCCTGAATTAACATAAACCGAAAAAAAATTACTTTGAAACCTCAAATCGCAATGGTTGATAAGGCAACCTCATCCGCCCTTGTATGGAGTACTGCTCTCATATATGAGGATGCTCTAGTTTCACCAGGCTTTGAATAGGGTTTAATCAAAGGCAAAAAGGCTTATAAACTACTGCATTTTTCATTTCGCTTAACCATACCTCTATCTTTGCGACGGGATGTTAGATCTTTGTCTCTTTACTATAGGGACCATAGCGGAAAATGAACGAGGGAACTGACCATTCGTGTACCACCACCTTTAACACTCCCTCGTAGAATATATATATATATATATATATATATATATATATATATATATATATATATATATAGAAGAAGTATATATATATATATATAAATATATATATATATATATATATATATATATATATATATATATATATGATAGGTAAAAAGAGTTGCACTTATTATTATTCTAATTTAATAATTACAATTTTTTCATGTTACTATAAATATATATACTATATATATATATATATATATAGTAGAAAGTGTTATATATATATATATATATATATATATATATATATATATATATATATAAGAAATACATACGTATATATATATAATATATATATGTTATATATATATATATATATATATATATATATATATATATATATATATATATATATATATATATATATATGTATATATATGGCCGCAGTTATATATACGTATATATATATATATATATATAAAGTGACAAGGCTCTTCAGATTTAACATTTTTTTATTTTGAATTCTCATTTTGATTTGGTCTCCTTCGTTGTGAGTCAGTTTGTTAAGACGTTTGTTTAATTGATTTCACTTTTTTGTTTGTTTGCTTGCATTCCTTAATCTTTTATTCTGTCGTTTTTCGTTGTTTATTCTCTGTATTTTAATTGTTTTTTGAATAAACAAGTTGTTTGTTTATTATTTTCGAATGTTTGATTATAATTTACTTCTGTTTGTGAATGTGTGCCTGTGTGCGTGTGTGTTTGTGTTTTAAATTAAAAGGTTGTCTTGTTTATTTGTTTTTTTTCTTGTCTTCGCAACTCGTTTATTTCGAGTGAGGAGTTTGGAAGTTTCTCCGGATGTGACGGATATTGACTTATTTCCGGCGGACGATCAAAATTGAAATGTTTCTTCTCAAAACTCATGCTTTTAATAACCTAACTCCTTCTCATATATATATATATATATATATATATATATATATATATATATATATATATATATATATATATATATATATATATATATATATATATATATATATATATATAGTATATATATATATATATAATATACTCCACCTGTGTAAGCATTAACACTCCTGAACACGTCTTGAGAATTTTGAATCTCCTAACTAGTAACTATGTTCTATGGCTCAAAATCTTTCTCCCTACTACTACCATTATCTTGTGTTTATGCTACTGCTCACCTTTTCACCTCCTTTTTGAATATCTTACTACTATTTCTCATGAGACTATTACTTCTTCCCATCCAAATGCTGAGATCCTCTATTTAGGGGATTTCAACGTACATCACACTGAGTGGTTGGGCTCCTCTCATACTGATGCAGGAGGGGAGGAGGCCAAAACATTCAGTATACTCAACGATCTGGAACAGTTAATTAAAGAACCTACAAATATACCAGATCGTCCTAACCAATTCTTGAACACACTTGATTTATGTTTCACCACTACTCCTTCTCGATATAAATACACCATTTTCCCTCCTATTGGTAACTCTGACCACAATCTTGTAGCTCCTAATTTTAAAACTTTTTCTCCAGCAGCTCCACCATGCCCCAAACGTACTTTCTGGCACTTTAATCGGGTTAAATGGGGGTTGCGTCGTTTCTTTGCAAACTATGCTTGAGTGAATATTGCTTTGACTCAGAGGACGCTTCTGTCACTGCTGAAAAGGTAGGGGCCGTAATCATCGAGGTTATGAGCGGGTTCATTCCATCTTCAACTAAATCTATTTCTCCACAAAATCCATGGTTCGATGGAGAATGTTCTCGCTCCATTCAGGAGAGAGACTTTGCCTATTTATTGGGCATTGAAAAAAACTCGTTCTCCTATCACTCTTACTAATTTCCATTCTGCTCGGAATCTTTGAAGGGCTATTATTCGACTAGCTAAGCACGCTTCACTAAAAGAAAGTGTGACAACCTACTTGGCTCTCTTACTGATAAAAATTTCTAGCCTCTTGCCAAAAACATCTCTAATAACTTTTGTAAATCTGCCTTTCTCCACTTATTCGCTCTGACGACTCTGTAACTCTCCTACTAAAAAGGCTAATCTCTTCGGCCTCCTTTTTTCATCTAATTCTACCCTGAACGATTCCGGCATCCCTCCTCCTGCTTTTTCTCCTCTCAGGTTCCTATGCCTCTTTCCGTGAATACGCATGATCGGGTGCAGGGAATTGTGGCCCGGATGGAATTCCTCCCCATGTTTTGAGGGAGTGTGCTTTTGAGCTTGAACCTGGCCCCTCTGGGATCAGCGCTGCGATGCCTTAACACAGTATACTTCTCAGTGCTGGGAAGCGCATATTTTCGGCCAATCCCGAAAAGGGCAGCCACTCTGATCCTTCCAACTATCGTCCTATAGCTCTCACTTGTATTCTATCTAAAACCTTTGAAACTCTTCTAACTCTCATATCCTTGATCATGTGGAGTCTCATTCCCTTCTTTCAGATCATCAGTATTCGACACTCGAGGTCAACTGGTGACATACTGTCCTATCTAACTGATTTATGGTCTTTTGCCCTTACGGACTATGGGGAGTCTTGCGTGGTGGGGCTCGACATATCAAAATCTTTTGATCGAGTATGACATGCGTCACTACTCTCTTAGCTCCCTTCCTTAGGGTTTCCTCCTTCTCTTTGCTTACTCTTGTCAAGTTTTCTCTGGTCGTTCCATATCAGCACTCGTTGATGGAGCGACTTCTTCATCCTTTCCTGTTAATTGTGGTGTTCCTCAAGGTTCTGTTTTATCTCCAACTTTATTCTTACTTTTCATCAACGATCTCCTCAACTCTGTTAACTCTTATGCCGACGACTCAACTCTCCATTTTTCCACTCATTTCAGATCTGCTCCCTCTTTTGCATCTAGAGTTGCCTCTCGTCTTCAGCTTTCCGATTCTATTCTTGTTGATCTGGATATGATTTCCCGGTATGGCTGCCGCAACCTTGTGAAATTCAAATCCTTGAAACTCAATTCTTAAACATCTCCCCCTGAAAACTCCCAACATTCCTATTTCTTTCAACGGCTCTAACATCTCACCTGTTGACAACATAAACATTCTTGGTCTGAACATAAACAAAAAATTGTCTTGGAAACCTCATATCACAACGGTTGCTAAAAAAGCTGGGAGTTCTGTTCAGGTTGTGGGAATTTTTTTCTTCTGCACAACTACTCTAGTTATATAAGGGCCTTATTCGTCCTTGTTGTTTGGAGTACTATTCTCACATCTGGGGGGGGTGGGGCTGCTCCACCCTTCTATTGGATAAAGTTGAGTCTAAATGATAAGAGACTAATAAACTGTCCCTTACTTTCAAACTCTCTTGACCCTCTATCTCTGCGACGTGACGCTGGTGCACTATCTCTCTTCTATAGGTATTACAACGGTAGATGCTCAAGAGTTGGCCGCCTCGCATTTCACCTCCATTGCGTTGCCCTCGTAATACAGGGGTGCCATGCTTCTCGCATGAATTTTGCATGAGCTTTGAAAATCCCAGACTCGTTTGTTGTGGTGCCTCCTTCTTTC
>JABUQX010091844.1:5000-15000 GCA_015478945.1 Trachelipus rathkii | reverse complement strand
TGAAAAAAGTTGGTTACTCTAAAAAATTATTACATACAATTACTATATTTAGTAAAATATTGCAATGCGTGTACGTGCAAAAGTAAACTTCCCTCATACACACACCGTTAATTTCTCTTAAAATCCTCCAGTAATAGGTATCAATATTATTATACTTTAATTTATATTCGAAAGAATGTAAGCTCATACCCCTCTTCTACCACCTTGAAATATGCTGCAACGTATTTTCGCATCCGCGCAGTAATTATTACACGCGGGCTCATTGCGCGGTTCTGAAGCCGGGCGCGCTGCGTGCGCACTCGCGTTGCAGGCATCACGTGTTCTAATTATAAATCTAGTGAATAAATTATTATATTCTAGTAAAATTTCACATTAGCTCATGTTATCTGTTTAATTAGGCCAACCAATAGATCCATATTGGTATTTTATACGAAATGAATATCCATTCAGACGCTCAGTCTTGTTCCAGTGCTCTTAGGATCAACAGCTTGAACAGCGTTCAGCCTTGACCACATTATCTCAAATTTTAAAACCCATCCAAACGATATTTTCCAAATCAATTAATTATACCTCAATGATAAGATTAATTAGTAAAATATTGTATTACGTCAGTATCAGCAATATAATAAATTTAGTTTAAAATAATTAATCATTTCCATATAATAATAAAGGATAAATTGAAAATATATCTGATGTCTTAAAGAAGTTTGTGTATCTTTTAACAATGTGTACTGTATAAGAATTGCAACGTTCTGAAAATTAGCAAGTCATTCATATTTCCACTCCGTTTAAATGCTTTCATATAATTATATATATATATATATTTTATATATATATATATATTATATATATATATTAATTATATATATAATAATATAATATATATAATAATATAATATATATATATAGATACAAATATATATTATATATATATATATATATAATAATAATAATATAATATAATATATGATATATATTATATATATAGTATATATATATATATATATATATATATATATATATAATATTTATATACTATATATATAATATATTATATAATAATATATTATATAATATATATATTATATATATATAATATATATAATATATTATATATATATATGATATATAATATATTATAGTAATAATATTTATTTAAATATATATATATATTATATATGATACTATATATATTATATATATATAATATGCCAGTGGACAAAACGGTAGTATTGCATCATATACAATAATCAGTAGATACGATCATAAAATATTTTCATTCTTAAGCTTAAATTGGTGAAACTGACGAACGTTAGCACCATTATTGCTAATGTTTGTAATTTATTTATAAAAAAGTCTCTTTCGAAAAGTATATGTTTAAGTGAAGCATTGTTCAATTGTTTGTTAAACAGATATATAATAGTATGAATAATAATGTATGTCTGCGGGCGCATGTGTGTGCGGTGTGTGTGGTGTGTGGAGTGTATTGATAACATAACAAAACAACTCAGGTCATTAAATATAAATAACAGTATATATAATAATTTACCTATCATCAGATGTGAACTTCCTTTATGCATGAATCATATAGTGGTGAAAATTGAAAAATGCTGTGATCTATTGTTCCTATAAGTCTTTATCTAGTGTTATTGTCTTATCACCCCATAACTGTGTTGTTGTAATGAGTAAATCATAGCCAAGTTTCGTACCCGGTGTGGGCGTCATTATATAGAACAATGGTTTCGTTGTTGAATTGATTAGTTTTAATATAGATGCTAGTTTGTGAACAGATCTCTTTAAAATAATAACTTTAAACAAGTTAATAAATTTCTGCATTAAATTAAGATAATATTAATGTATGTATATCTACATATGATCCGTACTCAGTATTACGCAATACTCACCTCTACTACTACTACTGTTACTACTGCTAAATACTACTACTACTACTACTACTACTACTACTACTACTGACTATACTACTACTACTACTACATAAAGCTATAACTATATATTGTAACATCCTTATTATAATTCGTTCTCGTAATCCATTCTTTGGGTAATGTTTGATGTAGCATATATCATGCAAGTTCTAATGCAAGTTTTGAATTGACATCCTCACAGGCATAACTCTGGGTCGATATATATATATATAACATATTATATATATATATATATATATATATATATAATAATATATATATATATATATATTATATATAATATAATATATATATATATTAATATATATATACTATATATATATATATATATCATAATTAATAGATATATATATATATTTATAATATATATATAAATATATATATAATATATATAATATATTATATATATAGATAATATATATATATATATATATATAATCATATATATATATATAAAGTTATTTGCTAATGGCGCTTATAACATATATTAAAGTATAATACAATAAACATAGCAGAGTAGAATGTTATCCCTAGGGTTCCCATAGGGGCTGATCATACTACTGGTTTATTCTTTAATGCCAGCTGGTTCTGTAAAAACATTGTTTTTACAACCGCCTAAGGACGTATAATCTCCGCAAAGAGACATGGGGAGGAGGAGCGAGGGAACGTTTCTCTATTGCTTTACTGCTTTACGTCCTATTTGATTTGCAAACAGTTTGTAACATCCCTTAAGGACTAGTTAAAGATGTCATCCGTAAAGAGTATGAGGTGGGAGGGTTTGCCGATATTGCTACGCTTGCGATCTTTACGTCTTTTAGTCATATACCAAACAAGAATTTTTAGTTAAAAACAAAACTATTTTAACAAATACAAATAAAAAAATATAAATATATAAAATATATATTTTTAAATTAATAACAAAATAAAAGAATCAATAAAATAAAATACTAAAATAAATAAATAAAATAAATTCAAAAAAAATAAAAAAAGATTCTTTAAAAAAAATTTAAAGTAATAATTAAGATAATTCAAGAACCTGTTCAAACAAAATAATTAATAATCCTTAAATAAAATAAATTCAAGAGTAATATAAAATATAATAATAATAATTTATAATATAATAATAATAATAATATAATATAAATAGAATAATAATAATAATAAATAATAATAATAATAGTAATAATAATGAAATAAAAATAATAAATAATAATAATAATAATAATAATAATAATAAATAATAATAATAATAATAATAATATAATATAATTAATAATTAAAATAATAATAATAATAATAATATAATAATAATAATAATAATATATCAATAGTAATAAATAAATTTCCACAAGTAAAATTGAAAAAATTCAAAACAAAAATTTTCAATAAATAAAAAATTAAAAATAAAAATAAAAACAAAAATTAACCACAAAAAATATAAATGAAATATAAATTAAAAATACAAAATTACAAAACAAAATAAATTGTTCAAATTATCAAAATATGGTACCAGCTAATGTTGACAGAGAAAATAGATTGAAATATATTTTACTATCCAGTCGTAAATCCTTAGAGACGGATTACTTTGTGAGATGTAATACAAGTGATGGGAGTGTATACCAACACTCAGGTATATCTAGTTTTCAGCCCTTTGCGCTGGTTCTCCAGATATTGAGCCATCTTGTATCATTACAAATATAACTATTCTGTTATGCTATGATGAAAGCTATTTAGAATCTATAGGTATAACCAAGTTATCCGCTTACGAATCTCCAAGAACACACTCCTCAGTATCGGTTCACGTCGTACCACGACACCTCATAACCTTTGCCTACTATTGATTTATGTCTAGGCCTTTAAGTATAATTTTATGATTGGTTACAGTGGAGGGCTACCTGTCTGTCTGCATGTGCGTATGCTTGCGTGAGTGTGTATGTGTGCGTGTGTGCATGAAATTGATTGTGTGTGATGTGTGTGCGTTTGTGGTGGTGTGTGTGTGTTGTGTGTGTTGTGAGTCTTAAAGCGCCTTATGATTAAGAGTTAAATGAGTTACTCATAGAATTGAGCAAACTTAGTATGGTTGATAGATGTCGTGTCTTAGAAAAGAAATAATACTTTATCGTTGCCTGATGAGGACAATATGTCGTGAGAAGAGATTAAGAGAGAAGAGAGAGAGAGAGAGAGAGAGGTTGCTTTAATTACGGTTGGCTGCATGAGCCATGATAGTATGTTAGGTTTATATATTTAGACCGGTTAGGTATTGATAGATAATGTTAGTCAGTGCAATGAATACCTAGATAACTACATATAAATGTATGGTGATCCATATTATTTGTGCAACATAGGGCTGTTGTTAGAGCGTACGTCTATGTATTATTAACTTATAACTCTTAAGCATTAGATAATATTAATATTATAAATATAATATATATATATATATTCATATAATATATATATTATATATATTTAAATAATATATATATATTATATATTATTATATATATATATAAATATATATATATATATATATATATTTATATATATATATTATATAATTATATATATTTATTATATATAATATAATATATATATAAATATTATATATATGCTGGATACTGTAACATCCTTCCCATTTATACCAAATGGTTTAATACTCAGGGTCATGAGGTTGACATATCCTTCATGCTATATGCCTAACTTTAAAAGAATGCAATATCTTAAACCTTACTAAAATATGATTGAGTAAAAAGGGAAGAGCCTAAATAGAGTGTGAATACTATAGGGTATCACATCCCTAAAATTTGGGTTATGCATCTAATTCGGACTCTAGTCATTGCAGCAATCACAAGTAAATAAGAACTAATATGAGATTTATAAAACAATACATTAAAATGGCTCCTCAAAACTTTTGTTCTAAAATCTAACCAAGATTGACCGTTAGTGATAATAGAAATATTACTTCTTTACATTTCATCTCTAAGCACCTTAAGACCAAGCGGATGGCGGGCGGTGGGTGACGGGCGGAGGGCGGAGCGCGGAGGGCGGAGCGCGGAGGGCGAAGCGCGGAGGGTGGAGCGTGGAGGGCGAATGCGAAGTACCGGAGCCGGAAGCGCGGAGAGTGGAGCGCGGATAGTTTTAGCGCCTGCGGGCGCACGTGGCGGTTACGCGGCGGGACGAAGGCGGGCGGCTGACGAGGCTCGGGGCTGAACTCAAACGCGTGGATGAAATCGAAAACCTTTAATGTGACTCTGCAAGGGTCAAAAACATCCGGAAAAAATGATTCACGAACGTAGCTGAGGTGATTGAAAGGTTAACAGTTGCTGTGCCTAACGTTGCTAGGGGAACGTATTTAAGCCTAATGGCTAATATGTTGCCGTTGCTGGGGAATGTATTTAAGCCTAACGGTTAATGTCGCTTCCTTTGATAGGGGACATAGCTGAGATGTCTGAAGGCAGTAAATGGTGATAGAAAAGGTTAAAAATGTATCGAAAAAGTTAAAAATTATAAATTTTTCGATCTAGACCATAATGGAAAAGGACTTCAAAAAATAAAAAGTATATGAGTAGTGAAGAATTTTCAAGATAACATCTAATTAACTAAATGGTTAACTAGAAGAGCAGTTATTATTATTATTATTATTATTATTATTATTATTATTATTATTATATGCGTAATTGAAAGTCATTAAAAATATTTATACCTAAAATGATAAAAATAAAAAAAAAGAATTAAAAAGTGATAAAAATCCTGAAATTTAGCTAAAGGTTGCCGGATTTAGCAGGAAAAGCGCTAAATAAAGGTTCAGAAAAGTAGCTAAGTATTAGAAGTAGAAATAAATATATACAGAATATAAAAATACCGAAAAAGGTTTAAAAGTGTTAAAATACCAGAAATTACCAATAGGGGTTGCTATGAAATGTTAGCAGAAAAAACGCTAGAAACAGAATGGACCAGGAAAGACAGCTTAGCATAAGAAAGCTTTAAAAATATCATTACCTAGGAATGATAAAACGTCGAAAGAAAAGTTAAAAAGGTCTAAAAATACTGAAATTTAGGTATAGGTTGCCAGATTTAGCAGGAAAAGCGATAAAAAAGGTTCATGAAAGTAGTTGAAATGAAGAAAGTCGCTAAAAATATATACGAAAATGATAAAAATGCCAAAAAAAAGGATAAAAAAAGGCTCAGGAAAGAACGTGAAGTCGTAACATAGCTGAATAGAATAAAGATGTGTGGGGGGAGAACCTGGGGTGCTAGCGGGGTAAAACAAATAACATACATGTACACCGGGAGACGTGCATACGTACACATAAAATAGCTGGCGAACGTACATGAAAAAGGGCCCCCAGGGGGTCAGCCCCCCTTTCAAAACGCCATACATGAAATGGCCAGGAAGGTAGCGGAGTACAAAAAGTCACTAAAAGAATATATAGTATTGTAGTGTTGCCAATTAGCTACAAAATCTGTACCCGTTCAACTTCCCTCTTCCCTACTAACCTTACTATATATATATATATATATTAATTTATAAATATATATATATATATATATATAGTATATATATATCATATATATATATTATAATATATATATATATATTATATATAAATATATATATATATAATATATATATATTTGTGAAGGTATACATTACTTTCTCTATTCTATTCTCTACTGATAAATCTTGGTTTATCAGAAATTATCGCTCTCTTCAAATCTTGAAATTTGTGTTTTTCATCTCGGATTGGCAAAAAATCAGCTCTTCGAAACCCTAAAAACTTTCCATTGTGGAAATTGCAACAATCTTTCTGGTCCTTCTACCTCACACTCTTTCTTATATTTTGAAAATTTAAAATGTTCTCCAACTTTGCTTCTTCCTCTCTCAATCCTCTTGTATCTCTGACGGTAATATTTCTGTTCTAACTTCTGCTAAATCTGACCTGTCTGCTTAAACTTTTCTCTCTAATTCCACTTTAGACGATTCCAGAGCTATTCCTCATTTCCATCTCCTTTAAACTCATTAAATGTTATTTCTGCACTCTCTGGGCTTGACACTAAGAAAGCGAAGAGTGTCGAAGTTATCCCAACGGTGGTCCTCAAACTTTTGCTTCTGAGCTTACACTCTTCTGAGCTTTTTAAACTGATTCGTCACTGCATATAAACTTCAATTTTTCCCTCCCGCTGAAAGAGCTCATTCATATGTTATGTGATTAATTAAGTAAAAAAGGAGTATCTCGCCGGACTCTCTACTCCCTGAAAATTTGATGTTAATCGGATAAGTAAAAAAAAAAATTAATATTTCACTTTTTTAAAAATTTAAGAAGCAGGACTCCAGTCAACAATCGAACTATTATTATATTGCTTTAACTTATGATCTTCCTAAAGTTTTCGAAACTATTTTTAAAAAGAAGATTTAGAAACATCTTAAATCTTCAAATCTTATGTATGATGGCCAGTAAAGCTTCATTAAGGATCAATCGGCTTTCCACTCTCTTAAACACTTGGTTCTCAGCTATTTCGCATTTCGGCTAATCTTTTTCTGTGGAGCTAGACATATCGATAGCTTTCGATAAACTTTGGCAAGGTTTAATTTCTAAACTTCTCACCTTCGGTATTTGCACTTCTCTTTGTAACCTTTTCTTGACTTTCGTTCCAGTCGTTATATAGCTGCTATTGCAGATAGCTAAAATTATTCCTTTATATCTATATATAGTCATGTTTCTCACAATTCTGTTCTATTCCATACCATTTTTTTCTATTTTGTGTCATTTTCTAGCTCTGCATAAAGGCGTTGTTTGCCCTTGAATAGAGTATGAATCACATATCTTGGGTAGTTCCACACCCATTGCTGTCTTTGATAAAGTGTAATCTAGGACTTATAAACTTCTTAACTCTCATATTCTAACTAACTCTCTCCAATCTTTCTAGCCGTCGAGCTGTTGCAGCAATCTCCTTATTCTATTGTTATTACAATTGATATTGTTATTTTGAATTTTACATTCATGTATCTCCTTCTTTGGGGAGAGTTCCTACGGCCCGTATTTCAAAGTGTCTCATCCATTCTCCACTCAACTTCATGACCCAGACTTAGCTGATATGCCCAATCTTACATGATCTCTACTGATATAGTCTGGAACATATTTTCATCCCATTTGTTTAACATCTACTGTAAATATATAATTGGGATTTTTTAGCTATATGTTTTCAGTTAGAGCACTTTCATTTCAGAAAACAAAAATCAAAAATCAAAAATTAAAACAAATACACAAAAAATTTTTTTCTTAGTTGATTTAAACAAAAAACCATGTTGTTTTAAATCAAATGGTTTACACCAAACAATCCAGCCTTAAGGGGGGGGGGGGTTCTGTATATGACGAAACCTAACTTTTTAGAGTAAAAACAAAAAAATTCACTTTTTTTTTATTCTATTTTTAGAAAAAATCCTCCTCTACATTATGGTGTGCTTCTTGTTTGGAAATTCTGAAAAGTTTTTTTAGATACAGGATTTTTTTTAGAGAGGTGTCAAACTAAAAAAAATTTCATTTCAATTTCGAAATTGGAATTCAATTTTCCAGGATCAAAAAATGTTTTATTTACATTTTTTTAGGAATTATATTTTTTATTTTCGATTTCAACCAAGGCTCAGGATTATTCTCAATCATATAAATGGTGCAGGAGTCGGAGTCCGAACCGGAGCTGGAGCCAAAGTAAAAAATTTTCAAAAAAATTGCTTTGTAAAATAAAATAATTCTTCCCGAAATCGGAGCTGAACAATTTTGAAACGACCCAGAGTCATAGACGGAGCCGGAGCCAGAGCCGGAGCCGGAGCCGGAATATAATATTTTTTAGATATTTATTTTGCAAGTGAAAAATATTCTTTCCGAAGTCGAAACTGAACAATTTTGAAATGGAACAACAATTAAAGCTGGAGCTGGAGCTGGAGCTGGAGCTGGAGCTGGAGCTGGAGCTGGAGCTGGAGCTGGAGCCGGAGCCAAAATATATTTTTTACAAGAAATATATTTTGCAACTGAAAATAATTCTGCAAATCAGAGCTAAACAAGTTTGAAACGGAACTGGTCTGAGTCGGAGCCAAAGTCAGAGCCGGAACCGGAGTCGCAGTCGGATCCAGAGCCGGAGCCGGTGCCGGAGCCAAAGTATTTTTTTTTCAAAAATCTTTATTGCAAGTGAAATAATTCTTCAAAATCGGAGCTGAACAATTTTGAGATGGAAACTGAGTTGAAGTCGGAGCCGGAGCTGGAGCCGGAGCCGGAGCCGGAGCCGGAGCCAAAGCATATATTTTTTTAAAGAAATTTATTTTTCAAGTGAAAAATATTCCTTCCGTGGTCGGAACGGAGCAATTTTGAAATGGAACAACAATCAGAGCCGGAGCCGGAGCCGGAGCCGAAGTCAGGCCGAGTCAAAAGTATAACTTTTTAAAGAATTTTTTTTTATCATTTGAAAATAATTTTGCAGGAAGTGAGCTGAGCAATTTTGAATTTAGCTGGAGCCGGAGCCGGAGCCGGAGCCGGAGCCGGAGCCGGAGCCGGAGCCGGAGCCGGAGCCGGAGCCGGAGCCTGACCCAGAGCAGAAGCTGAAAAATTATTTTGTAGAATTATATAACATATTTTTCTCATCATCTAACAAAAGTTTACAATTATATATATATCTATATTATATATATATATATATAAATATATATATAAACTTTTGACTTTCTGTATATATATATATATATTATATATATATATATATATATATATATAATATATATAATATATATATAAGTTATATATAAGGTATATATATATAGATATAGTATATATATATATATATATATATATTATATGATATAAGAGGTATAAAGAAGTGGTATAAAACTTTTACGTTTCTGTGAAAGGGAATAAATTTCAAGTTTTGTGTTTTTTGCGTTTTTCTCAAAATTTATTTTTCCCCATATCAACTGAGATAAAAAAATCATTAAAAAGAAGTTTTCTTTCTATAATGATGAAACTTTCCAGAAACCTTCCATATTGACCCTACAAGATGTTCACAAAGTTTTA
>JABUQX010091843.1:15000-17500 GCA_015478945.1 Trachelipus rathkii | reverse complement strand
AAAAAAAGAAAAATACCGAAAAAAGCAAAAAAGAAAAAGAATAAATAAAAAGAAGAAAGAAGAAAAAGAAAAGGAAAGTAGAAAAAGGGGGAAAAAAAGAAAAAGGAAAAAGGAATAAAGAAAAGAAATCCTCATAGTTCGTGAAAAACATTGTTGATAGTAGATAGACGAAGAAACTGTTGTTTTTGAGGCATTTTGAAAACTACCCATTTTTACGTAGCCCCTGTACCCATTTAGATAGTTCGAGAAATGTAACACTTGAGGTCGAGATTCGCCCAAGGTCACCCTTCTGTAAATCAATAATTGGTGTT
The DNA here is from genome assembly GCA_015478945.1 of Trachelipus rathkii. Lineage (NCBI taxonomy): Eukaryota > Metazoa > Arthropoda > Malacostraca > Isopoda > Trachelipodidae > Trachelipus > Trachelipus rathkii. The sequence goes on along the minus strand of JABUQX010091843.1, from coordinate 17,189 downwards.
GAGTGGGTCATCTCTCAAACTGGAAGGAGCAACGAGGGCTGGAGTCATCGGCGCAAGAGTGGATAGAAGACGAAGTGATAGAGATAAAGATCATTAAAGGAAATTATTAAAAGAATTTGCGGGAATATATCCCGAATAACTAAATATATTATTTATATATAATATATTAGTATATAGTTTCAATTTATATATATTATATATATTATATAGTAAATATATATATATACTACTATATATTATATTATATATATATATATTAGTGAGTATATATATATATATATATATATATATATATATAAATATATCACTATTATAAAATAAAATAAACTATATATATATATATAATAATAAAAATTATATATATATATATTATATAAAAATTATATATATATAAATATATATATTAATGTATATAAAATATATATACTATATATATAAAATATAAATTATTATTGGTGTTTAGTGTGATGTGTGTTGTGGTGTGTTGTTTTACTACTTGGTATACACATGCATTAAATATAAAATTTAAAAAGAGACAACAGTTAAACCTCTAAAACTCAATAAATCCCATATGTGATATAAAATTATAAAAAAAAAGGGTAATTCAAAAGCTAGAAACAGACCTTCACCGATTTATCGGAGTAAAAGAAGTCGAGACTTGAAAAAAAAAGGAAATCTGAATTGCCAATTAAAATAGAGAGAGAGAAAGAAGAAAAAGAATGTATATATTAACCTTCTCCGGACAAAATCGTTTGTGCAAATAATACTTGTTAAGAGTGGATAATAGATGAACCATATTGTTACTTATGGTTCAAACACTTCAGGCTGATGAATATATTCGCGTATTTCGCTCTGTTATCTCTGATTAAACCCTAATCTCGCACACGCAACGAACATGCAGACACACACTACATTATATAAATAAAAATATAGCTATATATATATATCACTATATACTATATATATAATAACCTCATATTATATATATATATATATCTAATAAATAATATAATAATAAATAATATATTTATATATATATATATTATAGATTATATATATAATATATATATATAAATATATATATTAATATTATAATATATATATATATATATATAATTAGTAATATATATATATATAAGTATAGATATATAAATAAATATATAATTAATATATTTAGTATATATTATATATATATATATATATAATATATATATATATATATATATAATTAATATAATGGATAAACTTAATAGATTCTTATCTGACCTCAAATCGATATTTAAGTTACAAATATCGAGGAAACCCCATTTCGGAGGAATAACAAGATTTTCTATTTAACATGGTAGTTATATTTATTATATTATTGGCATTTATATGGAAACGTTTCAAAGGAAAAATATATATTAAATATATATATATATATATATTATATATATAATATAATAATATTTATATTAATTAATTAATAATTATAAATAAATATAATATAAATAATCATACTGTATACGTATACCATATAAATTTATCTTTGAAAAATAACTTATAACCATTAATTTTAAATTCTGAACGTTGATGTGTCGACTATTCTTTTGTTGTTTCTTATTTTGTGAATTTTGTAGTTTAATTATGATTTTATTTCGAACTTTGGAAAATGATTTTACAGTTTTAGCATTCTTGAAACATTTTCGTTTGATAGTAGATAAAAGATGGTTGCTGAAAAGGTGAAGTAAAGGAATAATGTGAAAATTACGAAACCAGCAAATTAAATATTCCAACACGAGGCAGAAGGATACAACATCTACTCTGCTATTTGGCCTTATTTATGTGGCAAGAGATTTGAACATTTCCTGTGAGTCCATTATTTATTAAACTAAATTATTAATGTTTTAATTATAGACAAGAACTATCATAGGCTGAGTCTAGGTGTTTACTAGGCCAACGACAACTTACAAATCTAGTTAGGTCTAGGTTTTTCGACAACCTGACATATATCCACCTTATAGCCCGTTATAGACTTAAACTCTATATCTACTCCCGTTCTAACATACGTATCACGTCTAGAAATAGGTCTACTGCGCTCACGGCTTTTTAAGAGTCAACAATAAGAGGTTATATAAATAAGTTTTGAGTTAGTACACACAGAATCAATAACCTGTAATAACTAATTTATATATATATATATAGTATAT
>JABUQX010091842.1:37500-41929 GCA_015478945.1 Trachelipus rathkii | reverse complement strand
TACCACCAGGTAGAATAACACATTACATTAAAACTGATCCAGGAGAATAGCTTATTTTACCTCCCTAGTCAGAGCCTGCAAGACTAGGAAGTGCCAAAAATACACGAAAGCTCGTCCCTTTTAATTTATGAGTTTATATAAAGTTTTAGTGTGGTTTTAATAATGTTGTTTATTATACCCTACCCAGTTAGCAACTGTGCTCTTAAATAAAAATATATAAAGCGATTAGCTTGAATCTCCAATATAGTATATATGGCAGTATATATATATTATATATATATATACATATATATATATATATATAGTAGTAGAGTATGCAGTATATATACAGTATATATATATAGTGTTGTTGCTATATATATATATATTATGCGCAGGCGCGATGGTGATCCGGATCTGAACCGCGCTATTTGATTCGAACATTTTCACACGGATCTCGATTCAACATTTTTACACATTTGATTGATTCGGAGCTTGATTGCGAACTGATCTTGAATCCCAGTTCATTTTGTTCTACAGATGTCAAAAAAAAACATCAAAATAATAATAAAAAACGAAAACTTAGGATAAAATTAATAATGAATATCAAATTACTTAGAGCCAATCAAGTAGAGGCAAGCTGTGGGCATTAATCATCAAGATGCATATTTATTATTATTGCTAATCATAACACATAGGAGTAAATCGAGTTATCTGAAACAATGGAAAACTAATAATTTATAGAGAATTTGTTAAAAAAATAATTTTAATTTTTAATAATAGTTAATATTATGTTAACTATGAAATAGTTAATAAATTGCAATATTTAGTCAATTAACTTTTTAAAAATTTATAAAAGGCAAGCTTGAGAATTAAAATTCAATTTTATAGCAGTTAAAGCTTACTAGAAATTATTTAATAATATATATATATAAAGATATAATATATATATACAGATATATATATATATATATATATATATATATATATAGCATATATATAAATATATATATATATATAGTATATATATATATATATATATATAGTGTTCAATATACATTTGTGTTAGGGTATGCCTGTCAGGTGATACTCCTCCAATCTTCTCTCCATAAAGATTTCTATCTTCTTGCTGTTCTTCTTCCCCTTCTATTTCACCTGTTTTTCCCACATTATACAGCCTCTGCCACCGAATTCATCCATCTCTTTTAATCTTTCTTCGCTCTTCCTGCTGGTCTCCTACCTTCTGCCCCTAATCCATCATCTCTCAAATTCATCCCCTTCCCCGCATTCTTTTTCTTCACATCTCCAAATTATCTTAAATCTGAGCTCCATGTGCATCTAAAACAGGTTCCACTCCCAGTTATTCTTCTCTCACCAGCTCGCTCCTCATATCTCCACCTCTCATCACATACCTCTAATGATTCTAAGCACCCTCATCTCTGCAGCTTCTATTCTGCTTTTGTATCGTATTCACGCCCAAAGATTCAAATCCATACAACAATATCGATCTCAGAATTGTTTTATATATTAATATTTTTTAACATTTTAGTATTCCTTTCTCCTTTAGCAACGGTATAACATTCCCACATTTTGTGAAAATCTCCCAATCTCCTTTCAACTCATCTTGTCTTCTCCTTGATCATCAAATACCACGCCCACACAGCCTGAGCATATTCACTTGCTTTAGCCTCTTATATCTTCTAAGAATCTACTATCTCTTCCTCTCTGTGCAATCATCACCTTTATTTCCTGTTTTCTCTCTGTTTATTCTCATGCCCATGACTTTAGTACTTCATTCCACCTATTCAAAGCTTCTTGCAGGTCTTGAGTTCCTGGATGTAATCACTGCCGCATCATCCGCATAACCCAACGTGTGCTTCCTAATTATTCTCCCTTATGCATATCCTTTAAGGCAGCTGTCCAGGAAAAAGTGCAAAAGAGCAATGGTGACACAGAACACCTCCTATCTAACCCCGTTTTCACCTCAAGCCAGCCTCCTCTTCCTGTTCCTCTGGTAACCAACCAGCGGTTGATTTTCTGATACATGGCCTTATTGCCATCAGATCTTCTGGTATGGCATAGATCATCAGACCTTCTTAACACTCTCCATGTAGTCTCTCCCTTTATATTTATTTATATATATATATATATGAGATATATATATATATATATATATATATAGTTATATATATATATATATAGCACATAGAGTATATAGTGTATATATATATATATATATATATATATATATATAAAGATATAATAGATATATATATAAGGTTATATATATATATGCTTAATAATACTAATAAAAATTATTTCTAACATGGAAATAAATATGTATATCTGGCAAGTAATAAATTAAAAAATGAAAATGCAATTTTATTTATATATCCAATAAATATTTGAAAAGAAATATGTCATATTTGCTGAAGTTGTATGTAATTTGTAAAAATTGTAGCACTCCGAACTGGATGACCGGATTCGGTCCAGCCTCCGGACGGGATTCAAGATTCTGGTTATTTGCCTGGATTGGAATTGGATTCAAATCGACAGAATTTTAATAATAACGATTCGATTCGAATTCGCCGAACTGAAGGTGCTGGATTCAGATTAGATTCGAATCGAACATTTTCAATACCAATAATGATTCGATTCGATTCGAACTAAAGTTACCATGGATTCGCTCATTTCACGTTATATATATATAGTATATATATATATATATATATATATAGTTATATATATATATATATATATATATATATAGTTATATGTTATATATATATATATATATATATATATATATATATATATATATATATGTATAAGATATATATATAGTGTTTATTTTTTATTATTAAATTGTTTGTTGTTATTTAAATTCTCACACGCGCGCCTGGAACACATCAAAGAGCACAATCTTCTCTGCACACGAGACATAGCCCTAAAGATATTCTTTAATACCTAACATTTTCTAACCAAAACTTACGATAACTTACTGATCACATGACTGTTATTTCTATAACGTGGTGCATCTGACTATACACTTTTTTTGCTAACCGATTTATGGTTTTCTGCTTTAGGAACTACGGGGAGACTGTGGTGGCGCTTAACATATAGACATCCACCAAAAAGTATTATTTGACAGAGTATGGCAAGCGTCACTGTTCAAGCCCCCTCCCTTTGGTTTTCCTCCTCTCTCTTGTGCAGGGCACCCTCTTTCTTTACTGTCAATAGTGGTGTTCCTCAGGGTTCTGTCTTATCTCCTACTTCATTCTTACTTTTCATTTATGATCTCACTTGCACATCAAACTTCTATCCACTTATATGCCGATGGCTCGACCCTTCATACTTCAACTCATTTCACTCCTTCTTTTATTTCTAGAATTGCCACTCGTCTTGCAATCTTTTTCGATCCTCCTATTATCGCTGATCGATAGAATTTGAGGGTTGGGTCGTCGCAACTTGTGAAGTTCAATTCTTTTAAACCCAACTTCCACAAATCTCCCTCACTAGTCTTCGACGGTTCTCTCGTTTCTCCTGTTGACAACGTAAACATCCTGACCTTTAAACATGTGGGAACAAAAAATGTTCTGGAACCTCAGAACACAACGGTTGCTAGGCGGCCTCAAAGAAACTGGGAGTTCTGTTTGACTGCGAGACATTTTTCCTCTGCTACAACATCTTTAGCTATAAGGTCCATCCTCCTTGTGTGGAGTCTACTGTTCTCATATCTGGGGGCCTCTGGTTTCACCCGGACCACCGACAGGGGGTCGAGTCAAAGGCCAAAAGGCTTATTACTAACTGTTCTAAAAGCTTTCCCAGTCTTCACTGACCCTCATCTTTGCGGCGCGATGTTGGTGCTTTATTTCTATTCTATATATTCTATAGGTACCGCAGCAGTAAGTGCCGAGGTGAACTTACACTCCGCACACCACCTTCCTTACGACTCCCCGTGAGCGCAATAACAATGGTGGGTGCTGTGGTGCCGCGCGGTCATTTGAGTTTTGTGTTGATATTGGTAACCCAGGCTAGTTCGCTGCGATGCTTCCTTCTTTCCTGCACATCTGTTCTGTGGAATTAGAATTCTCTTCCATCTTTCGTGTTTCCTGCTGAATTTAATCTCCTTTCATTTTAAAGCCTGCGTCTGTGCTCATCTGCGTAATCTGAGACAGATGGTGAACTTTTGAGCGTATTACACCCCTCCTTAAATAGGGCTCTGTCCTTGAGTGGTGGTGAGAGCTGTATATATATATATATATATATATATATATATATATAGATATATATATATATATATATAGTATATATGGGTTTTATTTATTTCCATGGGAATTAGAAAATAATCTCAGATTTGGAACTAATTAGTCTATTTTAATTTTTCAAACATCATAAATAGGCTACATAGGCCTTCTATACTACACTGAAGTTTCACATGACGGATTGA
>JABUQX010091842.1:22500-32500 GCA_015478945.1 Trachelipus rathkii | reverse complement strand
GTTAATTTAACATTAACAAAGTTATATTTAGCAAACCTAACAAAATTTGTCATATTATTGCCTATCATAATGAACTACGAATAAATACTGACATAACAAAGTTTTAACTCACCATCAGCTGTTAACATAGCAATATCCAACTTTACTTTACATACACTAAAATATTATTATTATTATTATTATTATTATTATTATTATTATTATTATTATTATTATTATTATTATTATTATTAATGTAATGTAAAGTAATGTTTGAGATTGGTATGCTGATAGCTGTTGATAAGTTAAAATCTTTATGTTAGCAGTTTATTCGCATGTAAGGTATGTTATGCTTGTTATGATACGTTATGGTCGTAATTCAAGTAATGTTATGTTAGCTTTATTGATGTTACCAATTGTTCATAGATTAGTATGATATATAGTTTATATGATAAATTTTTGTTAGGTATTAAATATTGCTACGTTAATGTTAATTAACATTGGTATATGGTTGATTGATATTTTTATGGCATAAAAATAAAAAGAATAAAAGATTTTGTAAAAACAAAATATTTTTAATAAATTTTGTGTTTTCATACGAAGAAAGTATTTAAGATGTGATTATACAAAAATGAAGTTTAAATATGAATTTAATTAATTGATCAAATCAAGTATGGAAAAGAGGATTGAGGTGGGGTTCTGATTTATTGATTAATTAATCTATTGATCAATTGATTTATTGATTAACTGATATTTTTACGTTATAAACATAAAAAGAATAAAAGATTTAGTAAAAACATGAAATGTTTATTTTATAAATTTTTTGTTAGGTTCACACCATGAACTTATTTTTATGTTGTATTAACAATAAAGTTTGTGTTGTCAATAATATTTTTATTACAGATTTTATTTTGGTAATGAAAGTAATGTTCAAGATTGCTATGTTGACATCTGTTGATAATTTAAAAACTTTTTTGTGATAACAATTTTTGTAGTTCAGTATGATGGATAGTCTAGGTTATGATATGCTATAGATATGCTATATATGTTATGATACGTTATGTTGTTAGTTCAGGTAATGCTATGATAGCTTTAATGATGCTAAAAACTTTGTTGTAGCTAGCAGTTTACGATTTTGTTATGATACGTTAAGTTTTTCAGGTAGTGTTATGCTAGCTTCGTTGATAAGTTTAAACTTTGTTATATCAGCATTTATTAATACTGAAACATGATTTTGTTAGCAGTTTATTTGTACGTATGGTATGTTAGAAATTTTATGATACATGTTCTTAGTTCAGATAGTGTTATGTTAGTTTTATTAATGTTTAAGTTTTTTATGGTAACATTTATTCTTTGATCGGTATGATAGATAGGTTATGATAAACTTTTGTTAGGTATTGTTAAATATTACTATGTTAATGTTAAATTAACATTAATTTGCTATAGATATGCTAGAAAAGTGGGCTTAGATTAAGTTTTGGAATAATGTTAGGTTATGATATAGGAAAATATGTGTTTCTTGTATATTCTTGCGTGAAAAGAACAGATTTGTGCTTATTTTTTAACTACCACGTATCAAATTGGTGGAATTGGCGAATTTGGCAACAACACCATTTCCCATTTTCTTAGCAGATGTTTCCTCCCACGTGATATTTTGTATGTTCTTCAGATGGTTTGGATATTGTGAGGCTCAAACTGTAATAAAGTTTATTCCATTATAATATATACTTATATATATAATATATATATATTATGTAATATATTTTTCTCTAAATTTATGTAATAAATGTATTTTGGAGAAAAAATTAGAAAAATTATAAATATTGCCAAAACATAAAATAGGAAATAATTTATAATAATTAAAAAGTATATCTGTCAAGTTCTTTATAATGCCACGTTGAGTGTAAAAATAGCCCAAACCTATTTGTTACTGTGTGTGGAGAACTTACATTTAGGACGCAAAGTGTAGCTTGTCACATAGTTTTAGGATAAGGCTATATGGAATTTACTTTGTATGTATGGGGAATAGGATAAGTCCTGGGCTCCACAAGTATCTGCAATGCATGTTCCAGGAATCTGAGAAACTGTTTTAAAGGAAAAACGAAGCCGTATGAAATTTGCTGTACTTATGATTTGGCTTGAACCGACAAATCACCGGATTGTTACTTCTGTTTGACACATGTACAGAGGTTCTCTTCAAAATCCAGACATTGTATCCAGTATCCAAACCTACACACTGCAATGCGTCCAATTCCTCATTCAGATAATCTCCCTGTACCTACACCTCCCGATGAATTTACTGTTGACTCAGAGGTGACCCCTCCGATCATCACAAGGTATCAGATCCTGACTTTGAACCATCAACCTCTATGACATGTTTACATCATGAAATAACACAGAGGAGCTTAACGATCTTGTAGGAGATATAAAGCTCTCACAAACAGACTCAGAATTGCTGGTTCTAGGCTTCAGGGCGGATCTATTAGAGAAAGGTGTAAACATTAGTTCATTTAGAGGCAGACAGAGACAGTTTTACAACAATTTTGCGCAGAGATATTTTCTTTGTATATGCTGTAATTTTGGATTTGGGACAGGCATTGGAACATGAGCATAAACCAGCAGAGTTGGCACCTGTTTATTGATTCCTCCAAACGTAGGCAGCAGTGCTACTCCATATAGGCAATGTTTTTCCGTCTTTTCCTGTAACATTCTACAAATACAAAGGAAGCGTACTAAGTTATGAGTTCTATACTTAACCTAGTTGAGTACACAACATGTAAATGGCACATTTGTGGGACCTGAAGGTCATTGGACTATTAATAGGCATGCAACAGGGATATACAAAATTCTGCTGCTTCCTCTGCGAATGGGACAGCCGCGACAGAAAAATCTTTACATTTGGAAAAAGTGGCCTCAAAGACATGATTTCAATCCTGGGACCAAAAACATATCACATAAACCACTTTTGAATCCGCAGTTTGTCTTTCTTCCACCTTTGCACATTAAAATTGATTTAAACAAAAATATTTGTTAAAGTTTTGTATCACAATGGCTTGGCATTCTTGCATTTCAGGAACAAATTCACAAATTTAAGTTGACGTATAGAACGTGGGCGCGCGGCCGCTCTCTGGGACCTGTTGGCAGGGTATACTGCCCTGCAGTGTCCTAGACGAAGAAGCCAACTAACACCCAAACCAGACCCTCCATTAGGTGGGCTGTCAGGTGGGTGAAATGCTTGCCACAGTTCACTGGATCCATCATCAATATCAATAAATTTCGGTACACCTCGAATTTTCGAGAGAAATGATATAATGGTCTGGAGAAGAAACCAGCAACTCCGGTTTTTGATGTACTGGGGTCGTGTGGTGGCATTTCCGTTTTCCAGAGGCTGATGCTTCTCACCCTTCCCTGGTTTTTTGGATGTGCCTCTTCCACGCATCTGCCTCTCCGAAATCCTTCCTTTCGTTCTCTCAGTGCTTAGTCCCCCGAGCAATGAAAGTTCGATTCCCCGTACATCAAACTGCCTACGCATTACGCTGTTGGGCTGGTTTTTTTGGGGGGACGTGGATGGCGTAGTGGTTAGAGCGTCCGGTTTATTGTTAACGCTGCGCGACGCGGAGCCAATGTTCGAATCCCGCTGATGGAGAGTTGGAATCTCCTGTGACTCATTCATTTGAGTGACTCAGCAATTATGGATGAGAAAACCGGGGTGCTTTTAAAAATACGCTTGAAGTCTTAGCTGGACCAGTTCCGACGGGTCGGTTGTCGGGCGAGGAATCTGAACAGCTCGGGGTGACCGGGTACTCACGAACGGATAAGAATTTGGGTGACGCGTGCATGGATGGTGAGTTGTCCCTGCCTTGGGGGAATCCATGTGGGCTCCGCGGAAGATATAGGGTTGCCATTTCTACGCATTCAGGCACATGTTCATGCGGTGTGGGGGGTAAACCAAAATCTCTCTTAGGTCTGAGGTTTGGACCCGGATGAAGGGATAAATACACCTCCCTTCGAGGAGTGAAAGAAAAAAAAAAAAAAAAGGGGGTTTTTATTAAAGCAAATTAAACCAGTCTTCGGAGATGGAGAGTTCGAAAGGAAACTGTCAGAAAGGACAAAAAGCGGCCTGTTCTAGCATTCAAATCAGTGTGCCCAGGTGTCCTGAAATGAGGAAAGCTGAACTTAAATATCTTGTACCGTAACATGGTAATAGCTTTCGTTTGATATAAGTGCAATATGTCTTTTAAAACTAAACTTTATGGACTCACATCTGGACCTCTTTCCCCCAACCTTGATGGCGGGTTGAAACTTTCCTTGCCAACTTATTATTTTGAAAAGCTTTTTCATGGGTGATGAATGAAAGTTTGCCTGCTGAATATTGCTGGTCTCTTATCAAGGACACACCAACAGATGCTTACAAGAGGAAACGACCAAAAAATCATAGTGTGTGCTTGCCATTATAATAATCAGCACTGTATACAATTCATGTAACCAATTGTATATGAGAAGTGTGTCTACAAAAAAAAAAACGGTACGTGATGGGAGCTTTTTGGTTTCATAAATGTAACAAGCACCTTTTTTTTATACAGAATCATATATTTTCATGTAAAAGACAGAAAAAATAAAATTTGTTGTGTTATTATTTAATTGATTATTTTTACGTATAAAACATTAAAAGAATAAAAGATTTTGGCAAAGACATCAAATGTTTTTTTTTAATAAATTATGTTATGAACATGCAAAGAACTTATTCGTGTTGTATATAAAGGGGGAAGGGATAATTTTGCCTATTTTTTTTACCAGCGAAACTCAAATGAGGCCTGCCCTACAAGAGCTAATTTTTATTGTTTTGTTTATGCAGAGAACATATTTGTTTATTTGGTTATATACAATATAATTTTTTTTTATGTTATGCTTATCTAAAAATTTAAGAAAAATATACGTTAAAGCAATAATGATAAAATATATTTCCGTTGGACAGAGAGGGATGGAGTGTTTATGTTACTGCTTTAGGATCAATAAGTACATGCTTTTTATAAAAAAAGTTAAATTTTTTCTTAAAAAAAAATGTTTTATAAAATTTTTAAAATAAATAAAATTTATAAATTAAAAGTTATAAAATAATTGATATTTACAAATAAAAAGTTTTAAAATTAAAAGTTTAAAATAAGAAGTAAATTTAAAAAATAAAGTTTCAAAATAAAACTTATTAAATATATTTTTTAAACATATTAAGAATTATAAAATAAAAGTAGCTAAGGAAATAAAAATTAAAATATAAATATAGAATAATATTTTTAAAAAAAATAAAAACAAAAACAATAAAACTTATAAAATAAATGAGAACGTTAAACAGAATAAAATTTATATTAAAATAAAAACTTTAAGCAAAATGTAAATGCAGAAATAAACTTATAAAATACTAAAAATTTTAAACAAAATAAAACTTAAAAAATAATAAGAACTTTAGACAAAATTTAAATCCAAAAATAAAACTTATAAAATATTAAAAACTTAGTAAACAAAATAAAACTTATAAAATCATGGAAACTTTAAACAAAATATAAATATAAAATAAGATAAAATAATAAAACTTAACAAACAAAATAAAACATAAAACAATTAAATTACACTTTAAACAAAATATAAATGTAAATATAAAACTAATAAAATAATAAAAACTTAATAAACAAAATAAATAAATAAAAATTTAATTAAAATATAACACAAAATCAAATAAAACTTTAAACAATATAAATATAAAAATAAAACTAATAAAATAATAAAAACATAGCAAACAAAATGAAGCGTATAAAATAGATAAATTAAAACTTTAAAGAAAATATATATAAATGTTTCGTTTGCACATGAAATATAATAGTTGACGAATACAAAAGAAAATGAGATTTGAATGTTAAATGTCAAAACATAAATGTTGGCCTATGGCATTTAGAAAACGGAACACAGATGCATGACATTATAAAAATAACAGTAATTTGATCAATAATAATATATTGTACTTCCATAGATAATTTTATATTATATAGTTATATATAGTTAATGTGTGTGTGTGTATTGTGTGTGTGTGAGTGTGAATAATGAATAACAAACAGCGATAACATCAGAAATAAATTATATAATATATATATAAATTACTCCTATATATAATATATATATAATATATTTAATATATATATATATATATATATAATATATATATATATATATATATGAAGGAAAGATAAACAAATAAAATAAAATTCACCTATCATTAATCCTTGAGAACCGTCTATATGCACTGACTCACAGTATGAAACTAAAGTATCACGAACTTGGTACATTTATCTCGTTATCAGGTTATATTCGTCATCCGCAACCTGTGATTAGATATAATTGACCAATCACTACATCGTGTTGCAGTGATGTCATTAATTCATTCTGACGGATAGTAATAAGAGCGCAGTTGTGATATAGCTTTCGGTGCGTAAGCATGTTTCGTGTAAAACAGATATTATGAAATAGAATGAATGCTGAAAATAATACCTTGTATGTGTTAATATAATATGTAAACCGAGGTACTTATAGAAATTAAACTCTGCACATGTTTGAGTCGAAACAGTCATGTGCATTATAAGAAGGCCGGTCATGTAAGCAACATCAGTTGAGTTAGCGTAGATGTGCCAAGAGAAGTTAAAAACAATTAGTTATGCCAGTGGTTCTCAAACTGTGTGACGCGTCACCTTTGGGTGACGCGAAAGATTTGAACATTTTCATAATTGTATTTCAGTTTTCATTTAAAAATTTTAATCGATTTTGAATTTTCCAACTTTGTTAAGTCTTTATTTTAGCTATAATATATATATATATATATATAGATATAATATATTATATATTATATATATTATATATATATATATTATATATATAATATATATATATATATATTATATATTAAATATAGATATATATATATTATATTATGTATATATATATATTATATATTATCATATATAGCAAATCCTGGGAATGCTTTTTGCATGCTGTAATCGCAATATTATTGTAATTTAACGATTAATTAATAGACCCTATTTATAAATTGTAAAAGTTCTTTTTATAATCTACAGTGGGTGACTTCGGCAAACAACTTGAATTAGTCAAGGGAGCCCGGCAGACGCGCGATCGAAAAAGTTGAGAACCACTTGAGTTTATGTAACATTGACTACCGAGAGAGAGAGAGAGGAGAGAGAGGAGGAGAGAGAGAGAGAGAGAGAGAGAGAGAGAGAGGAGAGGAGAGAGAGGAGAGAGAGAGAGAGAGAGAGAGAGAGGCTGTTATTAATAAGTTGATGTATTAAGAGTAGTATGTTAAGCGAGGTTAGGTCTGCTACGATAGTCAATGTTGAGTTCCGGGTTTTGGTAAGAAAAAACTAAGTTAAGCAATTGTATTAAGAAATATAGGCTGAACGGCTAATATCTAGAGAGTGTCCGTATAATCAATAAGTTCGTGGTGATATGATTCATATTTTATGCAACATTTGGTTGATATACTAATTATCTATAAATTACCACCAATAATTTTATTTTAAGGGTGAAACCCCATTTTGGGGTTTAGCCCCAACATCGTGTAGTAACCACCTGATTTCTCAAGAATCATCCTTCATCATCATTCTTTTATCTTCCCTTATGCACCCTGTGTTTTTGTCTTTATTTTTTCTTTCTTCGTTTGGGACCCCCTTCTGGGAGTGTTCAGGTCACCTGTAGGAATTTAAGACTACCAAATTCGATTTCCACGGGTCCGAAAACATACATTGACGTCAGTATCGTATGGTTAAGCGAATGCTTGCAAACTCAGCACTGCAATCGCACCGGAACAAACTCATTGCTCCGCATCATGAGCCTTCTTTGTCTCTGACTTCTTATTCCTTCTCCGTTTTTCTCTGCTACGCACTCTGTGCTTTTCGCCTGTGGACTCCCCTCCTGTGGGTCCTCAGATATCCTTGAGTGCTCAGAAACTCTCAAAATCGGGTACTACGAGTTCATAAACATATGTTAGCACACTTTATTTGACCTATTATATGCATATTTCATGATTTCAGCTCCAGCTCCGGCGAATGAGTCCACTCAGGCTCCGTTTCCTTCCTCGACCCCAATTCCTCCTCAGAGTCCTGTCGGCTGTTATTTTTCGTCTAGCTATAACCATTTCCCAGTTTATGGGCTCGTCTCTAGAGAAGATTCCATAAGGTTAGACGTTCTTGGAGGTTTTCAGAACTTCTTCATAGTACCCCAATCGATTGCTTTGTATACTATATAGGTTTGTCAACCTTCCTCACACGGAGATTCGCATCACATATCTGGAGTAGTTCCTCTTACATAACTCTTTTTGGAAAATAGGGGCTAGATCTTTTGGCCTTACCAATTCTCTCTCTCTCTCTCTCTCTCTCTCTCTCTCTCTCTCTCCTCTCTCTCTCTCTCTCTCTCTCTCTCTCTCTCTCTCTCTCTCTTTCTTACCGTTGAATTATTATTGCATTGCAGCTATTACAGCGACCTCTACTCTTTTGAGCTCTTTAATACCATACCTTTTCCTTTGAGGAGATCTCTTACGACACCACGTCTTGTCTTTCACTCTTTCTGTCTTATCATCATTTCTCTGTCCAACTTTCTGTCACCAAATTTCACCGCAATGCTCATTCTTACATCTACTCCACAGATAAAATTTGCTACACTTTTCCTTATATTTTCCCCATGTCTTTTAATTTACGTTCAAACCTCGAACATCGGGACAAGTCGACCTTTGAGTTGGGTCGAAATTCCTATTTCTCCAACTAAAAATAACTTTCTCACCTTTACCCGTCCCATGTGTTATAATATATATATATATATATATATAATATATATTATATAATTATATAATATATATTTATATATTATATTATATATTATATAAATATTATATAATATATATATATATATTTATATAATTATATATATAACTATATTAATTTATAATATATATATATATATATATATATATATATAAAAATGCTCTTCCATTTTCACGACATTATCAGATAATTGTAGTTGTTTGAAAAGCTTCTTTTATTTTGCTGTTGCTCTTTGGTAAGTCGAACAAATCTTCAGAAATTCCTTCGGATAATACTGACAAAGAAGGCGTAGTTGCAGAGTGGTGCATATAAGCGTCGCCCTTATATTATTATTAGCTGACGAATCTCCTAGTGTTAAAACATATGTAATTATTATTATTATTATTATTATTATTATTATTATTATTATTATTATTATTATTATTATTATTATTATTATTATTATTATTATTTATTATTATTATTATTATTATTATTATTATTATTATTATTATTATTATTATTATTATTATTATTATTATTATTATTATTATTATTATTAATTAAGTAGACAAAAACTCAACTGCGCACTCAATATGCTTACAGTTTTTTCCCCCAACTATTATCTTTATTTCCCTCTATCTTTTTTGAACTTGTAAAGGTCCTTAAAGATAAACTATTAGCTATATGTAAATTAATGGAGGATTTTGAAGCCTAGTTTGATTGACATTTCGTTATGCAGAGCTATAAACTTTTCCTTTATTTGCCTCCCGATAGATAAATAAAAAAAAGCACTTTAAAAAATATTTACCTAGGGTAAACCTAATTCGTGTTTAGTCTTATATATTTTGTGATTTTGTAATATTGTGACGGAATGCTTTTTTAAACTCATGAACGCATTGTTTTTTGTCGTATGAATAAATGGTTACTATAAATATTTTCTTCCTTAAAATGGATATTCATGCACATTCAACACCATAGTTTTTCCGAAAGGACAAGTAAATGAGTCACATCGTTTATCAAAATATTAAAACTTTTTAATTGAAAGAGATACGCATTATTTTAAGGTAATTTTTTTTTAATAAAGGAAATTAATTAAAGCCCTATTAAAATTGCTTTCTTAATATTGTTTTCTAAAAAACATAAATTATATGAAAAACTGCAGCCGT
>JABUQX010091842.1:0-20000 GCA_015478945.1 Trachelipus rathkii | reverse complement strand
TATATATATATTAATTATATATATATATATATTATATATATATAATATATATAATTATAATATATATATATATATATATATATATATATACAGTCCTATATTTTATATATTAAGTTATTCAACATTCGGTAATTTAATTTTTTGACCCGAAATATCGTTCATAAAATATTTATTACGTATAGTTTCAAAAATATAAATATACTTGTATGATTATCAGAACAAGTTAAGTTTCAAAGTACAAAGTTTTTGAGTTAAGTTCATCATTTTCAAGCTTATGGAATTATGCCAGAAGCTTGTCACTAAAGCATATTTCTATATAAAAATCTATAATAATACTATAACTTATAACTTTATTCTTTATATATGATATTTAGAAATTTATTATAGGATCTCTAATAATGTAGTGTACTGTCGTATTGTTCACAGTTAATTACCATATATATATATTATATATTCAGCAAGGCTATATATTATAATATTATAAATATATATATATATATTATATATTATATATATATTAATAATTTAATATATATATAATTAATATATATAATTAATTAATATAATATGGTTAATCCACATACTTTGAATCTTTACACTCACCCTCACACTCACTAAAAATAGTAAATATTATTTAAATAGGTGGAAATTTAAACAAAAAATAATAATTAATAATATAAGTACAATATATTATATATTTGTCCGATATATGTTAACTAGATATACCTCAGTTTGAAGGATATTTTATTCTAGAGCCATTCCTCACTTAACAGGCTATGATCGATTTAAAAAAAAAAACTAACATTAAATTTGAAATCCTTACATGCAATGATGAACACTGAATCAACAAAAAATATTTTCTCTCTCTCTCTCTCTCGTCTCTCTCTTCCATTTTATAAAATTGAAAATAATTTAGTCACGTTATAAGTCTATAGCGTTTAGGTATAAATATATTGTACCTCGACGTAGTCACAGCTACAGTATCTACATAAATATATATATTATTAATATATATATATTAATTAAATATATAATATAATATATATTACATATAATATTATATATTTATATATATATATATATATTTATATAATATATATATCATATATATATATTAATATATATTATTAATTAATATATTAAATTACTATATATAATATATATATTAAATTATATAATATATTAATATATATATATATATATTTATATTAATGGATCTAAAGGTCATCCACTATAGAAAAGGTACATGAGAGCATATTATATATATATATAATGTAATACTAATAATATTATAATAACTATATATATATAACTTGCTACACATGATAAAATATTATAAATATTACATTTTATTAAATATTAAGAGACAATTTTACCCCGGAAATTAAAAAATAATAAAATAAAAAATATAAAATAACGACTATTTTTATAAAATTATATAATTTTGTAAAATTTACTGGTTTAATAAAATTTAGAGTTTTTTGAGAAATCGACATGCTCGCTTACTCCGTCCGACTGGTAAGCAATAAAAATAAGGTGTCACAAATTTTGATATTTATTGAGTTATGTTGGTTTTAAAAAAAAATCTAACGAATACCTCCGGGTAAACAGGAACGATGGAAGATGTGTGTGTGTGTTGTTTGTGTGTGTGTGTGCGTCTCGAAGCTCGCTCTCGCTCGTCTCCGTCAACCTAATTATGAGTTTTTATACGAAAAGAACATACCGTATCACAGATTTTCTCCGATAGCGTAATATAATTTTATTGTTTTTTGTATTCTTCTTTTCGAGAACTCTCATATTGCTGTGAGAGGGAGCCCAGTGGGTGTGTGCAAAATCGGTGTGCGCAAAGTACGCTATATGAAAATTGAGCGATAAGCAATGTAGAGTGTATATACTAGTTTTGGTAACTAACTGACTGTATCAAGATGATGTTTGTATAATATTAAAGTATCGATTAGAAATATATAAAATATAATTTATATAATTTTAAAGATATCTATCTATTTCTAGATAGGAGATTTCTACACAATATGAAAAATATACTCAGAAAAAATAGGTATAATGATCACATTTTCCTGCTATGACAATGTATAAATAGATCCTATTCGAAGTTACATGCCATTAGCCTGACTATATTTTCGTGGGAATGAGTCGCGCTATAAGATACTTATTATATAAAATATGTAAATATATTATATATATATTATTATATATATTAATATAATTAATTTATTATATTAATAATATATATATATAGTATATATATTTAATCTTTAATTAATATACTATATTAATATAATATAATATATATTATATATATATATATTAATATATATATATATACTATATATATATATATATAATATTAATATGATTATTATATTTTGTTGATAAACGATTACGAGAATATCACTTCAATATGATATTCTTAAGAACGTTTCAACATATATGGATATATTAATCATATTTAGAATCATAACTTTATAATAAATAGAATACCCAATCATGCGATCTCTTTAGCATATTCTATATATTAGGGCGGAGTCATTATGTATACGGTGGACAGAGGGGCGGACGAAGTTCCCCCCCCGTCAAATACCACCTAATATATGACCTACCCACAACCGACTCATTTACCATATTTATAGCCTATTATATTTATACTCTTCGGCTATTGGATATAACTGCTTATAAGTATTATATCAGAAAAAAAATGTGGGTGTACTTTAAATAAAGAAATTATTTTTTATATTAATATCCAAAAAAACTAAGTGTTTTGCTTTAAGTTATAGTTAAGTACTAAGTAAAGCATTTAACGAAGACATTCACGAAAAATCATATTGCCCCGAGGGAACCTTGAGATTTCATCGAGAGAATGTATGGATTATAGTTGAACTTTTGCAATCCTCCATAAAATAATAAGTATTTCTTAATATTTATATTCATAATAATTAATGCTAAACAAAATAATAAATATGAAAAAATAGCTAATAAAAAAATCGATCATTACAAAATATTATTTTAGGGAGTGTCTTCGAGCGCGACGGAGAAAGATGTATAAAGTCAAGACAAAGATGTCGGGTGGCATCGTATTTTAAAAATATACCTCCCGTTCATAACTCCCTTCCTGTAAGGGTTAAGCTGTGACGGGAACGGGGAACCATCGCCTCAGCTCAAATCACTAGCCAAATACCAAGACCCTGCGAACCAGTGCCAATAAGAAGTTATAATAAGGGTTGGATATAACGTGCAGTAGATCTCTTACTCTGCGCACGTGAGTTTGTATGGAGGGAAGGAGATATGAAAATGAGATAGCACTACCCTGTAGTTCCCCCGGTTTCTTAAATTAAAAAGACCGAGAAGAATCCCGCGCACTATAGAAAGGGTCACTAACCATGTTCTTTATGCCTCCGTTTACAACACTAAAATTCCGGTATATAAGGATATATCTTCCACATAAGTCAGTGTTAAAAGAGAAAAAAAAAAAAATTAAAAACTGTAAAGATTCCAAAAGAGACGGAGTTTAATTATATGTTGTAGCCCCTATTGACCTATAATATATAATTTATTAGAAACATTTATCGTCACCACTTATAATTGATTGTTATTAAGGAATCCATTATATATAACTAGAAAGTATATTAAAACAAACAAAAAAAAATCAAAACTTGACGCGTAAGTGTATCGTGTTAAATACAGAGTGATTCGGTTCCTCTGTTATTATAGTATATCATGTGTGTGTAGTGTTGTGTGTAGTGTGTATATTAATATATATATATATATATTGTGTGTGCTGTTGTGTTGTTGTGTAGTGTGTGTGTGTGATTGTGTGTGTGTGTGTGTGTATGATAGTGTGTGTATATATATATATATATATATATAATATATATATAAAGTGTGTAATTGTGATGTGTTATAGGTTTGGTTTTACATATATAAAAGTCATTCTATTACTTTGTAATCTATTCATAAATAATAAAAATATGTAAACAATATTACGGCATAGATGCATCCTGGAAGATTTACTGACTATTTCTGATAAACTAATCTGTACAGTGAATATAGGGTGATACATATTACATTAATATTTTTTATTATTTAATTTATTTTTTTAATAAATATCACCTTTCCTTATATTATCATACTTTACACTGAATAATTATTTATATATATATATATATAATAATATAATTAAATCATTTTTTATTAACTTTTTATTACTACTCTACGAATAAATAAAATATAACAAACTGATATTATATATAGTATATATATATATATGTTATATGACCTGTTAGTTGATACAGCTTTATTTTCGACCTCACACACTGTCCTTGATTTTTTAAATTTTATTTTATTGTATAATATATTTAATTTTTTATACTTGTTAATTATTATTCGTTTGTAATTTTTTCTATTAATTAGATTCATTATCAGTCTCATATATATACGAAAGGGTGACGTGAATACTACTAATTACGCACGAAAAAAGATAAATTTATAGAAACCCTAGTAACTCGTCGTTTATCAGAGACCGCACGTCATCACCAGTATTTAAACAAAAAAAAAAGATAGATAAACTCATAAAATTGGAATTAACCAAGGGCTACGAATACAGCTCAAAAATGAGGAGTAGCTAGCTCACATTGTCATTTTTATACTCTCGCTAGGAAGCATTTCCATCTTGATCTACCGTTCGGGGGGAACGACAAGATTCTTAAGAACATAATTACTGCCCCTGTCATACCGACGTGTTGAAGGTGCTCTCGGAACCACCGCTATCTATACTAGTGGTATGTTTGGAAAGGGATTTTCGCGAATCCGGTGAGGGAGTGTTATTACTCTTTCAGTCAACACCACGCTACAGTAAGGATTACTGAGAATTTACTTCTACTCCACACAGATACAACGTCTTCTCGCTTCGAGCCCCCTAAAGAGTTTTTTTTTAAAATAAATAATTGTGCTAATAATAGTTTGCATACACGTTCTGTAACTTCATCGAAAATAATCGTGATAAACTTTGGTTTTTACTGTAAGTGGTATTATCTTTTCGAGATATTTTAATTTATTGAATATAATATATTAATACTATTAATATATTTAATAAATATAATATACTTATATATTAATCTAAATCAATTATATATTATCATATATTATAATTATTTTATATATTATTATTAATATTTATAATTATATATAATTAATAATATATTATAATAATATATACTATATCTTAATATATATATAATTATAATCATTAATAATATATCATTAATATTTAATAAGTGCTATTAATATAATCTACCACTATAATATATATATATAATTTTAAATTTTGGATAAGCTTTAATACTATATCGTTATTACAGGCTAAATATGTTAATTGTTATTTTAAAACAAAGATTTTTCGTTAACTTATCTCACGTAAATATATATATATATATATACTATTATATATATTAATATATATATAATATATATATATTAAATTA
Source organism: Trachelipus rathkii (assembly GCA_015478945.1). Classification (NCBI taxonomy): domain Eukaryota; kingdom Metazoa; phylum Arthropoda; class Malacostraca; order Isopoda; family Trachelipodidae; genus Trachelipus; species Trachelipus rathkii. The sequence goes on along the minus strand of JABUQX010091842.1, from coordinate 14,505 downwards.
ATATAATATATAATAATATATAATATATATATATTATAATATATTATAATTAATATAATATATATATATATATATATATATTAATGATATGATATATATATATATATAATATAATATATATATATATAATATAATAATATATTTAATATATATAGGATCTGTCGACTTTATCCACCGTATCCACCTTACATATATAAATACGATTGCATGAATTCCGAAACCATTGGTCAAAAATTGGAAGTGATAATGCCCAAATGATACCAATTGAAACTATTATTAAATCAGATTCATTAATCTAAATAAAATATTATATAATATAGTAGAAAATCCAAGGATTCCGTATTTATAACTACTACCAAATAGTCTCATTATCAACCGACTCTAAATACCTTATACTGTTAATATTGCTAGCTCAGTATTCTATCCTAAAACAAACCCTACCATAAATCAGCTGTTTATCGTTTACACCTCTTAGCTAATATTTATACTTTAAAGACCTATATAGTGGTAATTCTTATCTCTCAAATAAATTGTATGTTCCACACTACTCATTCATTTATATAAGAAATAAAAATAATTTTAATTAATAATATAAAAAAAAAAAAAAAACCGATGTAGTGCTTACACCATTGTAGTAATGACCATTATTCTCCCTTTATGTTGGACTCTTATCTGTAGATTTGTGTAAAGCAAACAACAAATTTAGTCGTATTGAGAAAGCGGATGTAACTGGACGCGCGATAATTCCCTCGTGAAGTCGCCTTCCTCCCGAGAAATGTACCTGCATTTTAGATAGTATATGGAAGGCATAATAAGTTATGAACTATTACAAGTCTTACAAGAAAAGAAGTTCAGTGTTGAGCTCCGGCTCGTGACTAAAAATAGTACCGTTAGAGAATTATAAGTATAGTTATTATTAATTTATATCAGAATATATATAATATCTCTAATATCTCATCCATATATATATATATATAATATATAATCTAATCTTATATATTTAACTTGTGATATAAACATGGTATTATGGTCAGCCTCCCTAAAAGCATCATGCACCTAACTAAAAAACTATAACAGCTACTGGAAAATTAATAACATCTTTTTAAGCAGGAGAACAGTAGTGTGTCTAATTGAAAAATAATTAGAAATAAAAAAAGAAATATACTCGGAATTTTTGAAAAAGCTTATTTAAGATAATAGTTAAATACAAACGTGTTATTATAAACTGTTTGAGAACTTATGTAGCCGCGTTGTCTGAGAAAAACGGTAAATTAAGACTCGAGGGTAGATTTCCGCACTGAGTTGGAGTTACGCCAGCAAGGTGATCTCAATAATAGAAAGATGAAGTTTTTAAAACATTTTTCATTAAAACTTAAAGAGCTATTTAATTTTGTAGTCGAATTAACGGCTTAACTAATATAGAATGAAAAATCGATGAGGATATAACTACGGTGGTGTTCTTTCTTAAGTGCATTATCAGCCACTGTATTGGGAGATCTGACTGAGAGAGTAATCTTGTCCCCACCTTCACTAGGCCCTCACGCCAGTATCGCGTGCGTCCCGAACTCCAGCACCCCAAAAAAGGATATAAAAGAAAAAATAAGACCTAGATTCTGACACACAACTAAAATAATATAATACTTGGTTGGCAATGTACTTGCTTATAACTAAGATGTGAGAGATAAAGTGTCAAAAGCAATCGCCCAAAATCGATCACCATACCAATAGAAATCGATTAAATTTTATAAACAAGCACAGATAATGATGTAAAAAAAGTGCCAATTACACTTAGATGAGTCATCAAAAACTACACTATCTCTATAAAATATCTATAAGATAAATACAAAAATAAAATATATATATATATAAATCAGTTCATCACGAGATGATAATAGAGATTATGCGCCCTAAAAATCGCAAAATAATGTTATATATCTCCTTTATCCGATCAGCCCTAATATTATGTTACTTACAAAAAGCTGTTTTGTCGCCCTTCACAACGAGAAGAATAGAAAAAACTAAAAAAAAAAAACATAACTTAAGCGAAAACTTTTTTCTAAAATTATAGAAAATTACAATTATATATTAATATCCCAGTAAAGTGATATCAATAACGAATTGTAATGAACAACTAATTATAGCCATTGTAGATACTGCTAGGTTCAGTTCTCAATCATCATAAGATACTTCCTCATCACACTCCCCCATGAAATAGTCCCCCGATGAATATATGATATAACCGAAGTATAAATAGTAATACTGAGAATAATAGGTTAGACGCATCTACAATATGTAAACAGATCACGCGAAAACGATATGAAATCAAGAGATATGAGTAAATGCATATATAATGAAGCTAAGTGCAAACCTTTATTAGGTGAAGAGTGCATCCCTTACCCCCACTCTCTTTAGGCGAATAAGTATATAATCGCGCCATCATACAAAGAAAAAGAATCTTCTCGCACCGTGAAATATTCTCTCTAAAATGCATCTCACTCTCTCAAATATTCACTATCAAAAAAGATTAGAAAATCAATCCTGAACCTAAGAAATATTAGAACTAGCGTAAATACACTCGGATCAGTAAATGAGCGTGAGCAAAAACCTAAAGATCTATATAAAATCTTTAATAGAACTAAATCATTCTGACACCTTCGTGTGCAGTTGCTTTGAGGTGAAGAGTGAAGTAGAGACTAACTATTAGACATCTACAAAACCCAAGAATTTTGCAGCTACCAAAAGCCAATATGATCACAAATTCGCTTGAAACTTCCCCTAAAGTATGTGAATATGTGCTATTTTTATAGTCATAACTTAGTTACGTGAAAATTCCGAATAATACGTGTCACCAGTGTATTTGCCAAAAAACTCTTAGATTGCCCACTCAATGCGTTTTTGACGAATCAACGGATAGAAGGATGAGTCTCTATCAATCAGGAAAAAATGAAAAGAGTACGTGTAGAATGGAACACTCATACAAATTTCACTGTCATGGCTCGATTATGCGATAAGCGTTAATTTCAGCCAATAAAAAATACAAGCAGAATAAGCCATTGTATATATCTCTCGATAATTCGATTCATATGATTTACTATAAAATAATAAATCACTAATGAAGGAGTATCCGAGCCAACTTATATATACAAATTCTCTTAATATAGAAAAATAACATATCAACTCATATAATTCATTACAAAATCGCACTCGTACTATATGTGTGTCCTCCTCGTTGAGAGTGCGAGAATTATATCAGATGACCTCCTCACATTGAATAGGACATACCAAAACAGCAAGGATCTACCGAACCTCATGATGGATGTTTTTGAGGAATTAATCTGCACATACTTACTTTGTGACGACATAGTATTTTTCATCCACAACACCTTTTTTAATTCCTTCCTCCATGCAGACAATCTCCGCCTTCTGTTCGTGCTCGCCCAATCCTCCTAAACACGTCCGAGATTGTGAATCCGGGAAAAGAAACGCACACTCACACGCAATATCTAAGGGGTGACATAAATCGGTACGAACGTACTTTATGTACCATAGTATCTAGCATTATGACAGAAAGAAATGTATATTGAAGTCCAACGCACAGTCACTCCATGTTACGACTGGTTCTCACATGTTGAGCAGATGTAGATGCTTTACGCACAAATAAAGTGTAGAGGAATACATGTCAAACGCCATAGAGCACTCAAATACATCCTCATTCGACAAGAGCTAGGACTGCTAAGTCCAATTAATTGCAGTCAGATAGCTACTTCAATGAAAATGTGATCACGCTTGCGTAGTGTATTGTGCAATGAAGGCCGCCTCGCACGATGTACAACTGATCTATGAGTGTTCTATCCGAAAACTGAAGCACAGTAGAGTGGCGCAAAAATCTGCCCCACTCACATCCAGAATACAATTAACTGTTAAAGTAAATACAGTAATAAAACCTAACAAATACAAATTGAAAGGGAGTGGGGGAAAAAAATATGGTATCATGTAACCTCATAGTGGAGTCTCAGACTGAATGACTGACTGTCACTTTCACTTAAAAGTATACAGCATATTTTCCGTGAGCAAGGTCATTTGAATAAGAACTTTTTTATCACAAGAGTGATATCTTTCTTTGCGATCGTTCCATTTACTATCCCATCTAGGCATATGAAACAGGGTGTACTTAGGTATATGCGCTTTGCTGCCCAAGTAAGTGTTGACCATACGTGTGCAAACTCAAATCAACGCATATAGACCTTTGGTGTTCATTATATCTAAGCTTCTGCAAGCCATCATTCTTATATTTTCATATTCCTCTTTCAGTTTAGTTGTGTAGCACTAAAACTGATTTGGATGATGGGATGCATAATTATTCGGCCACCTTGTCACCACAAAAACAGCCCAACTACCAAGCTTTCGACTTGTAACCCCTATTCTTTCCATCACAGCGGCAGACTGCGCCGAATCATTGCTAGTACTCCAACATTTGCGGATATATGTGAGAGGGTGAAAACTCCGATTTTGGAAGTAGGAGTCCCAGGGATGTTCCTAGCGCAGTTGGTACTCACTGTGAGACGTAGGTCTTCTTCACTTCTCAATACATATGACAAGAGAGTAATTACGGTCGTCTTGTCCGCAAAAGAGATGAAATTAGTTGGTATTTGAGAAATGTATCCGGCCCTTGTCGTAGCTATAGTCACAGAACTCTATATTGTTAATGCATATGTTTGACAAGCTCTCAGAATCTCTGGGGCGACTTAACTCTTCGTACTATTATCATACTCTTCCTGTGGAGTATACTGTTTGTGTAGTAAGTATTTCTTCATATTCTGCACAACAAATCTCTTGGATAATCTTTTCATTAGACAATGCTGGAGGTTAGTCAATTCTTGCTGTACACAGGGATGGGACATCGTCGGACGCTTTGGTCAAATGATAGCCTTAGCTGTTTTCACACATAATCTTCGTGGGCGGATAACTACTAATAATATACGTTTTATATCTATAGTATAAAGGAAACACTCGATTGAATTAACTCACTATTCTAGATATCTCAAAAATCCAAAAAACAAAAATTAAACACTAAGATAGACAAATATTTGATTGATTCTTATGATACCCTCATGATATAGCCGTATGGCAACAACACTATAATTTTTAAACATTTTCTTACGAGTTACTAAATTTTTTCCATCTGAGTAGCCATATTTCAAAAGATATATTGATAACACAGGGAACGACATATTGTGAAGTGCCCATAGATAGCAGTAATGGTTTTATAATAATGATGCTCACTCTTGGGTTTCTCGATGAGTCTATCAATTATCACTATTATAATGCCTAAGTATGCAATGAGATAACGGCGTGTGAGCCATAATGCGTTATAAGTTATATTTTGCTTACTTGTGGCTTTACACTGAGTCACAATTAATTCACGCAGTATTCAGCTGTGTTAGCAGAAATACATTGAGGGTTATTCAATAACTAGGTCTACCACTCCGTGATATATTAATAACTTCTAGTGTTGTGAAAAATATAAAAAAGATGAGTGTAATGATGGAAAAAGTGTATTATAATATAAGTAAGCCCCTAAAAAAGAAATTAAATATCACTATTAGATTAATTATCTTGTAAAATAGGTAATACAGATTTAAAAAAATGATATTTGTTACTGTGTAAAGTAAATAATATTGCTGACACAAGGCTGGATCTCGAACCTGAGGTCAATATACTTAACACAAATATAGTCATCTCAGTATAATCCTAGAAACCACCAGGACTTACTTCCTGTAAACTGGTGAAACGTAATATCCGCATCTACATAATCATGGATGAAATAAATCCTCCGATGTCAGGGGACGTGGTCTGAGCGAAAAATGAAATTTCATTTTATCGTATTATCTATGTCTTGGGTGACTATACCCAGAGTCCAACAACTATCAACCGATCAAAAGTCTAAGTTAATATAAAGGATAGTTAGAGAATCATCTTATACGACTTTACTAACTTCATAAATGATAAGATAGATAGATGAAATGAATTAAATTTTAAATAAACTAATAAATTGAACTAATAATATAATATATAGTTAGATAGTATATATATATGTATATAGGTATATATATATATATATATATAATATATACTGTAATAGCCATAATAAATTGTGATATGGCCCTAAGGTCGCCCGTATGGCCCCTCCTTGAAGGATAAATTAATAAAATGTGAATATCTATATATTATTATATACTAATTAACATATGATAGATACGATATTTATACCCTTATATAAAATTGAAGTCTATGACTGTCTTCCCTTACGTCGGGTAAGTCTGACCTGCCTTCCCCTAACTCTCGACCTCTTCTGGGAAGAAGGCTAGTAGGAATAGATGAGCTGTAACTATCAGTACTTTATGTTATAACTGTATACTATATATATATATATTATATAATTATATCATATTAATATACTTGTTGATAAAAATAATAAATCGATCAAAATGAACATTTTAATTGTTAATTATAATGATAAAGGAGGTAATGAAATTCCCTTTTCTAGTAAATAATGAATTGTATTAGCTTCTAGTAGTATATAATGAAGGATTAGGCTTCTTTTCTCACTATTACCTAGATCTAAATGCATATATTGATATTTCATATCAGGCTATCTTAATTTAAATTATATAGAGGAAAAAAGTGCTAGTGCGTGCTGACCCTCCTAGTGACATAAAAAAATTGAATAATATATATTTAACGTACATACTTTAAATAACTGTTATAAGTCAAATTTTAAATATCTTGAAGCAACTCAACTATAAAATCGTATTGCTAAAGATACTAATTTATAGATAGATGGTAAGTTTCGATATAATATAATTGAAAAAAATGTATGTATATTCAGATAAGAAGCTAAAAACCTATTCATATATCATATATAGTAATAGCTTGTAATTCACAGGTTTTAATCCTGAACATTGAATTTTTGCAACGTATGAAACTTTCGTTATTGGGTATAAATAAGAGGTGGGTGGGTATAATAATATAAGTGCTGAAGCCCGGATGATGTACGGGATGATTTAATAATTTAATCTCTCTCTCTCTCTTCCCTTCTCTCCCCTCTATATTAATATAAACTGAGTTAATAGATAATAAGTAAGGGAGCGTATGTAGTTTATTGGCGTAACTCTCAGAGCCTCACTGACAATTAATGTGAAATTATATATATATAATTATATAATATATATATAGGTTCTAAAATGAAACATTTATAATAATAAATAGTAGGTGATTGATAAATGGATTTTGGGTTAATAAATATTAGGTAATATATTACGGAGATGAATGGACGAGAAGTAGACCATACAGCCGAGGATGATATGAAGTAAGAAGTTTGAGATGATGACGCTTGGCATGCCTTTGAATCTCAAAAAACACGGGGAGAAGAATTAATTTTATTGGAATTTAGATGAAGAGAGATTACCAAAATTATTTAATTAGATCCTAACACGATAAACGTTATATATACCACTTAGAAATAAAAAGGTTAGGTTAAAAAAACACTTTTTGTGATATGTTGCTTATTGGTTACTAGTGATTCGGGGTGTCCCTTGTTCGACTTCTCTAACCTACACGCACCTAAATAATAATAGCGTATAATATTTTCACTATCCTTATATTTTGGATAGTAGCAATACTAAAAACTAGCACGTGACCTGGTACTCAGTGTGAAAAAACTGCATTGACCGTCTCGGATTTATTGACAGAATAGCACGAACATTTGTTTTAGTCATAGTAATGTTTTAATTAGTAAAAGTTTTCAAATATAGAAAGAGAAAATACTGGAAAATCTTTTTAAAAAAAGGGAAGGAGAAAACTCTAATTCAAATATAATGAATTTTAAATGATATCTGATTTAATTTAATCATACTCAACACTTGATGTGCTTGTCATTTGATCTCGTTGTATGTAAAAGAATAACAGGTGATATTCCACAGCAAGTGAGCCAAGTCATTATCAGCATAACTGAGATTTACTTCAAACGTCGGCTATTTTAACAAGCTATATACGTCACATCACGTCATTGAACTCATATTGATACTTGTTCCATATTGATTCGATCACCGGACACCTCCCTCGCGAGTAAGGATTCCGAACTCTGCACCTCTTTTAGTTTGTGCATATTGTCTAACGCCATCCCCGTAAGACGGACCCCAGAATTTATTTTTATATTGCCCAACCTATATTAAAAAATTAAAAGTTAGAACTAACCATCTGACCGTCCTAACTAATATCCCGTATATTAATGGGTATAGTGTATGGGGGGATGGGGTGAGGTGTATAAATTAGGTAGATTTTGCTATTACTGAATTGGAAAGTAAGGGGGTGTTAAAGAGTATATATATAATGCACTATGTCTCATCTGATGGGGACGTAAAGGCGTAAGAAAGAGAGAGAAGAAATGTGATCCTTCCAGTCACTAAACGAAATATATATAATTTTGTGCTGACGTTGGCGGCGAAATTACCTTAATACATACCATGTGAATGTCATGACGTATGACTCGCCGATTATAAACATATGAGAAGTAGAAGCATTAAGTCTCCACAACATTTTTGACCGAAAGCAAGGGTTAGGTGACGAAATCAATATAAATTATTGTAGACGCGGGTAGAGTTCAATTTCGCTGGCGGTAAAGCAATGTGGTGATAATATATATTAAATATATATTTTAATTAAAATTTGTTGTTTTTTAACTCACTTAACAAGACTTCTGACTCAAAGCTTGATGGCTAGTCCCTTGAGAACGTCCTTGGTGAGGTAGAATAATGATTGGTTAATTGCTTAAAATCTATCTATATTACTTGCTAATTCTGTACCTATTAAGAGAAGATAATATTTATTCAACATTTTTGTTCTGTTAATTTAATTTAACTAAATTTTATTGCCGTTTTTTAAAATTTAATATAAATACAAAGAATATACTTATCAATTCCATTGCAACCTTAAAAATAATATTAATTCAATTAACTCATTTATTTTATGACAGTGATACTTAGAGAAAAATAGTTGAAGGTTAACCAAGTGACAGTAGAGAACCTAAAGACTAATTAAAGAACCGTTAAGTTGCAAGACTAATAAAAAAAAACATAGGTTGTATGATTTTTATTAGTTTTTTTATTTATCTTTGGGGTTCTCTTTCTAATCTTACACTTACAACTGTTTATTAATATCTGTTCCCCTTAATTAAATAGAGAGAGTTTTGGAGAGATTAAAGTATATGAAAATTTATATGAACCCAAAAAAATGTTGCTGGCAGTGGGAGAAACAGATTCCTAGGTTTTCAACATATAGCTGAGAGCGGAATCAGTATATCCCAAAATGTGAATATATAAGAAAAATCGATTGCTAAGTGGTGAATGTTATATTATAATAGGGCCAGCTCTCTCTCCGATAAACCATAAAAGAGCATATCCACTCCACATCTATCCAACGTGTGGTAGAGCACGGTTGTTGCGTCTCCCACTAAAAAATAGGGAAATACCCCTGTAGAGATCCCAAGAATGTTGCATTACATATAAATGTACTGGAACCAGGAATCAACAGATAAGAGTCGAAGTCGAGCGGCCCGACTATTGGATTATGGGGCACCACATCCTCTCCCGCCTAGAGGCGAGGAAAAGGAATGTTGAAGCGGAAAACCCGCCTCCAATAAAAGAGAGTTTCCGCCTGAAAAAATAGGAGGAAATTAGTGGAAGACAATACATGAAGAGAAGTGAGAAGAAGCAGTGATTTCAAACAGGAATGTCCGTCTAAAGCGGCTGCAGAGAGAGTGAAAGAGTTGGAGAAAACCATAGTTGAGAAGGTGTCCCTGAAGGGTGATGTTGCCACTCCTATTGTCGTATCAACCTACATAAAACGTCGCTGATGTGAGATAAATACTAGTATGTTTTACCAATCCATTTAATTGCTATTATCGAAAGGGTAAGCACAAGAGATCTAATAACACTTCTCACGTCAACCATGTCCCAGCATCTATTTATGGTGTTCCATAAATTAAAACAATATTAGACTGAACACAGAAATTTTCTGCAACTATAGTAACCTTATTAACATTTCCTTGAATACTTACCATTAACTCCTAACGCGAGGCGAGATGGAGATGGCTCACTATACTATCTATTGCACTGTGGTAGTCAAATAGGTACTCAATAAAATGTGAATTTCGTTATGCGAAATCCTAAAAGATAAAACAGTGGTTCTCACTAAATTATTATATTATAAAAATCCCTTACTCTTTATATAATGTACCTCTAACTACATAGTGATCAAGTGGGTGTATGTTATGTATACATGTTATGGATCATGTACAACTTTAAGCCAACTATGATTGTAAAAAAGGTTTAATCAACCTGTTCCTCCTCATCACGAGAAAAAAAAGTATTAGTTACCTACTTAAAAAAAAGTGTTCCATAAAATATCCTCATGTCCGAGTAATATAGATAAGATTCAAAATTTTATATCTCTCAGATTTGAAGCAAATTGTTATAAAAGAATTTTTGAGAACCGATGGTTATAATATATTGTTAAGATCCTTCTTAGGCTTAAACCGAGAGAGTATAAAATTGATCTAGCTAATAACAAAATTAAGTAGAATCTAGAACTTTTGACGCAATATCTCTGAGATAGATGTAAGAATATAGATTTACTAACTAATAAGTATGTTCTGGTGGAGATGTTGTAGCAATTGCAGTACTAATGCATCTGTACATATAGAAAGATGGGGTAATTATATATATATAATATATATATATATATATTATATAGAGTAATATGAGATGCTGCACTATAGTAGTGACCATAAAAGAATATATGCCATGGAAACGGTAGTTTAACTAATTGTAAGATTAGTAAAGAGCTTTGCTTGAATGTGATAAATTCTTAAAGAATAATCCATTGTGGAATGAGTATTGAGCCAAACGATATTTTAAAAAATCGCCACGTTTATAATAAGAGCTCACAAAACTTGCTTGCGTATAAGTTAATTTAATTATATAATAAATACATTAATATTAATAATAATAAATTAATTAATAAAATTAATGGGTTGATATTCAAATGTGAATTCACACTCAGTGTTAAATTCCGCATCGAGATGTATAATAAAAGCATACGAAAGTAGATATCGAAATAGCTCAGTTAGTTAACAAACAAACTTCAGCTAATGGAAAGTACGCTAAGTAATGGCTAATTTTTGGACCTGTATAGTCACTTCACTCACCCAAGTGTAATATTTCTTTTTATAGCTAGCTGTAAACGTTGCCTACACACTCTAACTATAAAATATTATAAAATAAGCTATGAATAAATAATAATTGAACTGAGATAAAGAGGATAATGTGAAGGTAGATTGGAATTGGAAATAACATATACATAGAAAATAATCTGTATAATATCATATCGAGTGTTTTACATATACTAAATAATGAGCAGTATAAAACATAAATGTGCATATTAGCTATAATTATCACTATTAGTTTTATAACCATTTACAGTTTACATTATAATTCTTTTATGTAAAATCACGCATTTTCTTAATAACTTTTATATATTTCACACATCTAATAACTAAAATAATCTTTTCGAGAATGATAGTTTATAAGCTTCCTCAAACCTTCGGTTTGTTTTTTATCTTTATGAGGTAAATAATTTAGTTTTAGTAGTATGACTTAAAGCTTAGTAAAGTGTAGTAGTTAAGTAAATAGTAATTAAAAAATAATATATATAATAAATGAGAAATAATAATAATAATAATAATTAAATAATCAATAATTAAATTAATAATATTAATGAGATTAAATAATATAAAAGCGGATTAAATTATAAGTTAAGTGGATCTGAGTAAGTTAAATAGTAATAAATATAATAATAATTATAATAATAATAATTCTGTACTAAAATTAATAATAGATGTACTTAATAATGATATATTTTAATAAAAAAGTTAATAATACAATAATAATTAATATATTTAAAATAATTATATATAAAATTAAAATATATTAAATAATAGATTAATTATAATAATAAATTATAAAATTATATATATAGTTCTCTCAAAACAGAAGCTTCTAAGAGGGATTGACTCTAGATGAAGGTTCATTCAGAACATATTTTTTACACCATATATACTAAGTATTCACCATTAAGTGTTCTGAATTCATCCTTCCGTTACATTGATAATAATTACGGTAATATACTAGAAAGTCTCAGCTGTGGTGATAAGTCTCAGCTGCTAGCCATTGCCCCCTGTTAAGAGCCCCTTCGAAGTATTCCCCAGTAGAAGTTGATACTATATATAATAAGTATTATGAAATAAATATTAAATAATTAAGTAAATAATAATAATTTAAAATAAATAATAGTAAATAAGTGGACTAAATTAAATAATAGTAGCAAAGTGACTATAATATATGGTGGTCGATTAATAACTTTGATTAAGATTTTGTGAATCTATATAAATATAAAATACTATTATAACTTACTACAGAAACATTTGAAGTTAAATGGATAAATGAAATGGACGGTGATGGACCTATTAAAGGGACTACCCAGATATCTAGATTTAAGCGTATATTAGAACAGTGAGACTGGAGTTATAATAAGGGACCTAAATATAAGGGGCTGAAAACTAGTGGATTGTTAGGTATCACTTGAATACTATAAAAGGAGTTCAGAATTCTATAGGGGCGCACGGAGCTGTCTTTTAGGCGTGTTGATATCTCTCACAGGTCACAGCTAGATATATTTATATATATAGTATCCGGAAAATATCATGGTGATATATAATTGAGAGTCGTTCAATAGTGCCCCTAAAAATAACAATGAAACAAATCACTTTGAATTAACTCCACGGGACTAGACTAAATGGATAAATAGACGTTGTGATTTTATAGAGCGGACCCTTTATAGACGGACTCTTCAAAAATGTTGAGTGAGCTCTATCCCCTCGTAGATGGTGTCGCACGTCGACTTCCTTAGAGAATTCATAAGCTATATCCCAAGAGAATGGTTCAATTTTAAATTGGTGATAGTGTGCTATCGTCAGAAAAACCAAGATAGCGTTATGGAAGATAGTCTCCAGTATATATAGTTATCTCTGTAGATTTATAAGGATAAAGCTCTTCGTGAATGATAAAATTCTAGTGAATACCCTATCTATCGTGATCTTGTTGTAAGCTTCCGTATAATATGATTATTGGGTGTTCGTAAATAATCTGCCTTGTTTTTATACGATAGGTTTAGTATATAAGTATACTCTACTTTATCGCTATTATACCCCCTTAAACAGGACGTCGATGTCTGACATACTCTAGGTGTTAATAAATGTTGATTAGTAGTAAACGCGAATATTTATTCCTCAGTTTATCAATTCTTATTGGAAAAAAGATGTAAAATCTTTATCTCAGAGGTACTGCGATGTGATATACTTCTCGAAGTTCAGCTTTCGCGAGAATTGTTATTGGTGTGTGCAATGACGTATGTAATGTCATTAACTCGAGACATGCGTAGATTAAGATTGTCACAACACACTGGCCTCACCAAAGTCAACGGCCAAGCCAGAAATTTTTAAATCAAGCTCTCATAGTGACGCTAAGGTGTATGATTAATGATGAAAATGTTGAATACTTTAAATGAAGGGTAAAATGTGCCATTGAAAATTTTGTGTGCCTTTAGTGAGCACCATGTATATCTGTTTGAAGAATTTAGGCTCCCTATATAATATAAATGTACCTAAGTGAGGTCACTTCCAAGTGTTCATATTAATGTTTGGTCACTACATGAACCTATCTCAGTTGACCAGGAAAGCTTGTTGCTAGAAGGAGGGCACTCTAAGTGCCACGGTCAGTCAAAGTGTACCTATATTTGAGATAGAAGATTATGTAGTGCCTTTAAATAGTCGTATGAGCGCTTTGCGCCTAACCTAACAGTAGTATGTACTTAATTATAAAAATAATGAAAATATATTTGTTCCAAAAGATCTCCACAAGGCATAAAGCACTCTCTATATAATGTGTGTGTGTGGTAGTTGGATTGAATAAGTGTGATAGTTAGTGCGAACTAGTGTATGTAGAGTAGGTGTGTGATGAAACGTTGTCAGAGATAAGATACTGGCGGACCTTTCAGGGTGCTACGGATAAAAAAGAAATTAACGTATTATCTTGAAGAATGGTAAAGAGGCAGGTAGAAAATTTAAGAAATGCTGAGAATTTTTCATACATAACCGACAGGGACACTAGAACCCAAGAGAAAAATAAGGTTAAAATAAAAAAAACAAAATAGAGATAAAAAAAAAAACTTTATACTTAAAATAAAGAAAAATAAGATAGAAAACAAAAAAAAAAAAAAAAGGAGAGGAGAGAAGTAAAAAAAAAAAAAAAAAGGAGGAGGGGGAGTTTCTTAGTTCTGCCACTGCAATTCTTTCAGAATTAGACAGTCAGTTGAATTGATACTTATATC
>JABUQX010091841.1:0-21083 GCA_015478945.1 Trachelipus rathkii | reverse complement strand
TTCCATCACCACTTCATTCCACCACCACTGTGCCACCCTAGTATACTTTAAGCACATCCACTTACTTCTTTGCACTGCCAATAATTGCTTCCTTCTATTGCTTCCAGATTTCCATTTGTTCAGTTTCAACTTTGTTCACATTCAACTAATTTACTTGCGAGTGTTCTTATAAATATCTATCCTTATTACCTTGTTCATAATTTAACTTCCTCACTCTTAATTCTACTCCACCACCTTCCGTATCACCTTCCTCCTCCATCCAAGCCCCACCAACTTAATCTTACATAGAACAACATAACGATCCGATAATCCCATTCCTAAACCCATCACTGATTTAACACCCAACACATACTTCAACATCTCTTTCTTCACCAGCACAAATCAATCATATTTTTCACTTCTTCACGATCTCTACCCTACACCAACTCTAGTAACTTATGGATACTCTTGTGTTTAAAGCAATCACCTGCACACACATACCTCTCTCCTCACAGAAATCAATCACCTTACCATTCTCTCATTTTCTCCTGACACCTAAAACTACCTGTTATACCATATCCCTTTTTTTGATCACCATCCAACCATTCAAGTCCCTCAACACTATTATCAATCTGAAGCTCCACTCACCCCATCCAAAACATCATTCAGATTATCAAAAAAATGTACTCTTCAACGTTTCCCTCAGATGGACCATGTCACAACCACAACATATACTTTGACCTTTTCAAACTTAAATTTAACCATTATTAGAATTCTAGACTCGCATGCCACACAAAAGTCTGGCCTTCATAGCTCTGTACCACGTCACTCATCAATCTCTCTTTCTCCCTCTCATTAATTTCCACACCAGCACACACACATTTCACACCGCACCACTCATTTTCACCGTTTCCTTTCATCTTTTGTTTCAGTCACGGCGAGCAATCAAATTTGTCCTTTCTAACATCCATCACCTCTCACCTTTCTCCTCAACATTTATTCCCTCTGACATTCCATGTACCCATAATATACATACATTTTCGCCGAGATAGAAGGCCGTTTACGGCGATCACAACATTCTCCGAGGCCTGCATTAGCATTCTCCTAGCAAGAGATAAGTAGGCCGCCAACTTAACTACTTCACTGTCCCTTAGTCGCCTCTCTACGACACGCAGGACACGATGTGGAATTCTTTTCTCCCCACACATAGGTATATGAATAGTAGGGATGTCTGTAAGGAGTTTCCTAGAAGAGGGGTGTGTACTTTGGTATGTGTATATAATATGTGGATACAAATGGTGGTCAGGTATTGATATGCCTGAGGATGAGTGTAAAGAGTAATGAACGCAAAGAGAAAGGCGCACCATTAAAATGGGAGGTAACGCCGAGTATGCGCAATTTCCCTTTAGTGGCAGTTCCGCGGTATCATAAATTGCATACCAGACAACTTTTGAGCCAGATGGTCCATAAACCTGCCTACAAGACACGATGCACTGTTAGACTTAATATTTACTAACGATGAAAGTATAGTAGATGAGGTTAAAGTTGAGGAGAACTTAGGAATTAGTGACCATGATATAATTAGATTTAACATGAATAGGATATCTAGGCCCAAATTGCAAGTTAATAAGGAAAAGATCTTAAATTTTCAAAATGGCGATTTTACCAAATTTCAAGACATGCTTAATATAATTGACTGGGATAAAAGTTTAAAGACCAAAACTGTGTTATCACGTGGGAACATTTGAAACAAATTTTGATGAATATTCAATCAGTTTAGGGTTTGTAAAGGGTGTTAGCCTGATGGAGAATGAGAGTGGAGGGTAGCTTGCTTATTTTATGCGCATGATTTGGTTTTGTGTGGTGAACCTGAAGAAGGTTTGAGAAAAATGGTAGATAGGTTTGGCATGGTATGTAAAAGGAGGGTTTTGAAAGTTAATGTAGATAAGAGTAAAGTGAGTGGTAGGTGAGGAGAGTCCACAGTGTAAAATCATGTTGGATGGTAGGCAACTGGAACCAGTATCTGAGTTTAAATATTGAGTCTTTATTTTGGATGAAAAGGGAACGGATGATACAGAGTGTAGTAGGAAAGTTACGAGTGGTAGGAAGGTGGCTGGTGCAATTAAATCTTTGATAAATGCAAGGGAACTAAGTCTTGAGTGCGCTAGTGTTCTGCAAGGGGGTATGTTGTTACCAGTGTTAATATATAGTAATGAAACTATGGTTTGGAATAAGAGATATAGATCTAAGGCGCAATCTGTTCAGATGGATAATCTTAGGGGCGTTTTAGAGGTGCGAAAAATTAATAAAATGTAGAATAAACGTATTAAGTAGTTGTGACGTAAGAAGAAAATGAAAGAAAAAATGAGTGTGTATTAAAGTGGTTTGGTCGTTTGAAAAGGATGTATGATTTTCGATCGGTTTAACGGGTTGTAAATTGGTGAGTTTGTTGGGAAGCGACTGGCTGGGAGATCGATGTGAATTGAGTCAGTAACAGAGTGCCTGAAGAAAAGTAATGTGAATTTGGTTTAAAGGAGAGGAGGAATGGTGCATAATAAGAGTGAATGGAGTGGTTTGAGCCTAGACCAGGGGATGAATCCCGACACTGATGATATACCACAGTGTGGTTCTGTTTCGGCTGGCGAAGCTCTAGATTGGATTTTGGCTGCGACTGCCCGCACTAAAGGGTATGAGGGGATAATATAGAATGGGCTTTCTTTGTCGACGTAGGTCATGTTCCTTTACTTAGCTATTCTGTTTCCGGTGCATGTTTACTCGCCCCATCCCCTATCTGTGGGGAACAGGATGGGATGATGATGATTTTGTGATATGCTGTTATTGCAGTAAGTTAAAATCCAAATTTTGTATTCAAGATTGCCCTATTAATTGATGTATTTTTTTTCAGGCTAGATATTGTTCTCCGGATTGTTCTTCCAGGTGATTGTGTTTCTGAAGCTGCATCTAGTTCAAATAATCAAAAGGTGTTCTTAGGACCTGGATTGAGATTTAGTAATAATGAAGTTCGAGCAACAAGGGCAGGACTTCTTAAAAAAGAAGGAAAAAACCTTTATTATGTGGAAACAATGCAAAAAAAATATGTCCCTCAGCGTAGAGAATTTGTAGTGGGAATTGTAACAAAGAAGAAAGGAGATATATATTTAATTGACATTGCTGGTCATGAAGCTGCTACAATATCTTATCTAGCCTTTGAAAATGCATCAAAGAAAACCAAAAAGGAATTAAAATTGGGTGATCTTGTATATGGTCAACTTTTAGTGGCTAGTAAGGATATGGAACCAGAAATGGTTTGTATTGATATTTATGACAGAGCAGTTGGTATGGGTATTTTACCAGAGGGTGGATTTTTATTTACAATACCTCTTCATGTAGCTAGAAGTATAATAAACCCCAAAAATCCCTTCCTTTTAGAATTAGCTCGTCATATTTCTTATAGTATTGTGGTAGGCTTTAATGGTAGAGTATGGGTAAAAGCTGGTAGAAGAGCAGAAATGGTAGCTATAATGCATGCCATACAGTTACTAGAAGAAACTAATTTAGAAGAAGCTACAACCAATTTACCGAGTTTACTTGATTCGTTTTTGTTAAATTATGTTGGTTGATTTAGAACTTTTTTTTGTTTAAATTTTTTTGATAAATAATAATATATTTTGTAAGTAGTTTTTTAATTCATTTAACCTGTTTCTTTTAACATCATTAAACCAGAGATAGTAATTTCATGCTTAACATCTCTTTCCTTGAGGTTGTTAGAGACCTATTTAAAAGTACATCTGTTTTAAATGAAAAATTAATATCGTGAGTAGTATTTGAATAGATCACAATGAATTTGGAGTAAGTTCACATGTAATTATGTTATGAGAACAATATTGCTTCTTTAGATCTGTATATGGTGATTTTTAAATTAAATATATAGTAGAAGAGATAGCGACTGTGGCTCAATGTGAGGCTGTAGAGTCTGATCTCATTCAGACCCCTAGGAGGCCTCTTCCCAGAATAGGACAAATGTCCGCGAGGTACGAGCTTTATATTAAAAGAAAAAAAAGCATAAATTTGAAAGAAAAAGGACTAGAAAAGTATATCTGAAAGATTAATAAGGAATTTAAGAGAAAGTTGAACTATTGTTTAATTTGATGGGATAAAAGGAATTTATTGAGAGAATTGATGTAAATTATAAATTTATAAAGGAAAGCATCGAGTCGGGGAACAGATGAACTGTGCGAGGAAAATGAGAGCCAGATTACAAATTATGCAAGTAGCTAAAAAGATAGGAGTAAATAGTTGAAAATAGGAATGAGAATGTTAAAAAAAAGGGATCGGCTGAAAAGAACACTGAAGATTGAAATATAGTGTGAGCGTAAAGGGATGATTTCGATTGTTTGGACCTAGTTCTGCAAAAAGGAATCCCATAAAATTGAAATTTTAAAGTAGTCACCAGAGTAATAAAGTCAAGAATAAGCTTTGCACAATAGAACCAACCTTCCATAGCAAATATAGTTGTTTGGACTAATTTTAACTCTTCTTTTGTGTCATAAATATTAATATTCAATATTTTTTATGATGCCATGTGGGTTGGTACCTTTTAGCATAACTTTAAATCTATTTGTGAATTTCAGATGAGTGAATGGGTCCCCCATTTTGTTTGTTAGGTTAATTCAATAAGTTCGATAATACAAGCAAAAAACTTACAAATAAAACAGGTGG
The DNA here is from genome assembly GCA_015478945.1 of Trachelipus rathkii. NCBI lineage: Eukaryota > Metazoa > Arthropoda > Malacostraca > Isopoda > Trachelipodidae > Trachelipus > Trachelipus rathkii. The sequence goes on along the minus strand of JABUQX010091841.1, from coordinate 16,385 downwards.
GGGGGGGGTTGCATTTTTAATATTTAAATTAGGGAAATAATTTTTAGTTGTAACTAGAAAAATAAAATTTTCCAATATTTTAATGATTTCAATTTTGTTTTTAAATTGATGCATCAAAACTTTTTATTATTAATTTAGGAAACTATATTTTAATTCTTTGCAATGAGTATGGATTTCATATGTCAACCAGCTTTTTTTTATTATTTCCTAGCCTTTGAGATAAAAATCAAACTCACAAAAGCAGTTGATTCATAGATGAATTTAGGGTTAATTATTTGTTTTAATTGTTGAGAGTCCATTGAAAAATAAAATATTATAGATTTTTGAAAAATATATATGTATATTAGATAAGAATCACCTACGGGAAGCTTCTCAAAAATTTATGAAAAAATTTGATTTTGTTTTTGCAAGATCAATGTTTATACAAAATTGGAATGCCGCAAAGGAAGTATGGATTTTGTATTATTGCTTTCATACTGAAAATTGTGGAGATCAGGAAATGATGTAGAAAATATTTTTTAGCTGACAAGCAAATAAATATATAAATAAGAATAGACGCTAATAAAGAACGTGTTCCAGAGAGATGGAATTAGGTACATTATTTTTGAGACCATATACCTTGAACGTCCGCTACAACAAAGAAAGACTTCCATTGAAGTTGAAGCTGCTGCTATAAATATGAAAGTCTGGAAAGGAGTAGGTGTGGATTGAATCGCTCTGAAAATTTGTAGCTGAGAAAACTGCAGATAGAGCAAATGGATCTAAGAATCTATATAATTAGTAGATCAATTGTATGTCACTTTATAGACATAAGAAAACTATATGAAACGTGAGACTGTGATACAGTTAATATCATGAGACGGTAGTACCAGAGATCCTGAAAGTGTAGCTTTGGCAAGAGCGAGAAATAAAATTAAACATTTATTGAGAACTATGGATTTGTTGAAAAGAAAGTCATGAAATCATATTTTTTCTGAAAATGTTTGCAGAGAGAGAGAGGGAGAGTTATGAAGGTTACACCTTTACTCCTGCTCTTTTTCATTATTTAAAAGCTTCGATAGAGTAAAAAAAGAGGACTTAAATGATGGATATGTTAGAGAGTGGAAACAAAATTGGAAGGATTAGAATATAATTAAATGCAATAAACAGCAGTTAAGTTGGGGGAGGTAAACACAAGAAAGAAGAGAATATAAAACAGGTAACCCAAGATATGAGTTTGTCAAAGAGGAGGTATGTCCATTGTGATTAAATAATTTTATATGCTTTTAAAGATTATGAAGTTGTTGGAAAGAGAATAGTATGGATCTACGGCAATTCGGGTAAAATCCCATGCAATACAGATTACATGAGCTTGTACCGTAGTTGTTAAGATACTTTATTTGGAAAATAGATAACAGAGTTGTATTTTTTTTTTTTTTTTTTTTTGATACAGAAAGTTATAAAACTCACGGCCTCAAAAGTTACTATATAATTTGTCAAATATCTCACAATATTTATTATTATTGTTTTTTTTTTATTATTAAATGTAACATGGTTGTGTATGAAGAGAAAGTATTGGTACCATTAGAAGTACAAGAAAGAAAGCTAAAAAGTGTGCACCAAGATTGGAGAGTCTGATGTAATGTGTAAGGGGTGTCATTTGTGGCCACATTTGATATAACTTTTATGTATTTGACTGATAATTTTCGACTTCAAAGACTAATAAGATAATAGTTCCTTTTGTTTGTTTTGCGTATTAGAAATAATTATACTTAGTTTATTTAATCATTTATTTAAAATAATAATAATAGTATAAGGAGAATGGTACAACAGTTCGATGGTTAGTAAAAATTGAGAGGATATCAAATGTGAGGGAGGTAGTTAATAAAATGAAAAGTTCATCTCTACCCAAATTAAGCAGATTTGTTCATTTTTTTAATTGATTATTATAAGAAATCAGACACACTGGGGGGGAATGAAAAGAAGTGAGCTAAATATTAAAATAACATATACTGATGACATTGCACTAGTGATTGATTTTGAAGAGAAACTCGAGAGAGGTAAGGGCTTGAGAATAAATATATAGTTATATCAAAGAGAGAGAGAGAGAGAGTCAGAAACTCTAGAGGCCGGAGAAACATTAATGTAAAGGGAAAGTTGGTGAAATCAAATTGCAAGTTGTGACTGCTTGATCAGTTGAAAAAGAAGATATGTAAAGCCAATATTTCGTTCAATAAGATAGGATTTGGCGGTAAAGAGAAAAATATCCGCAAATATATATATTCATTATGTGGTGTGGTCATCATTGTTGTATGAATGTAAAACTTACAATTTAAGTAAAGGCGATAAGGGGAAGCTACAGGCAGCTGAAATTGGCTTCAGAATAAGATTGCTGAAAGTTCCGTAAACCGAAAGAGTGACAAGTGGAAGGAAACGATTATAAAGTGTTCAACTGGAATTATCAAAGAACGACGACGATCAAGAGGAATCAATAAGATGGCATATATAGAGTTTTAAATAAAAAATTTGATGAAGGGTATTCTAAAAGTAGAATATTTAGGAAAGAAAGAGAGTCGTGTTTCAGGATTCTTAAAGTTTGAGCGGATACAGCACCGTTAATAATACTAACGTTTTAGCATAAAGAAGGGCAAAGGTTATATTACATTAGTATTGATATGCCTTTTTAAGTTCAAGTTATTCGATTTATGATTATAAATATTGAGAATGAAAACTTTCTCTTTATAAACATTTTTGGAAACCGACACGGTATAATTAGCTTGAAGGAATAGTACAAAGGGTATCGTTAAAACATTTGAATACTTTATTTATTTCTGAATGGAATTTTTTTTTATTATTTTCAAACAAAATGTAAATTCTATGGAACTTATATATCGTAAAGTGTATCAGTGCTATTCACTAATTTTTTTTCATTTTAAATTTTAATGTATCAATGCTACTCACTAATTTTTTCTTATTTCAATATTTTTCATGTTTATAATTGTTTTTTGTTATATTAGTAATATGACTAAAGACACCTAAACTTTACTTACAGTATATTTATTTTGTAACTAAGCGAGGGAGGTTAGCGAAAAGTTAGAGATACAAGTCTTTATAACGGGAGCAAGAGTGAAATGGTAACTTCAAGGAAGAAACAAATAAGAATGAAGTTACCCGCCTGATGAGTTCCATCTATATGAGAGCTTTAAAAGCACTCATGAACTTATTCAACTTACGCTTGAGCAGCGTCAGAAGCGCCGTGTTTTATACGCTCCTATAGAAGGGGTTTATAATCGCTCCATATCCGGGAGATTGACTACTAATGGTATATATGCGTATACCATTAGTAGTCAATCTCCCGGATTGACTACTAATGGTATATATACGTATAAATTCTTTTCTTTCGCTACAATATGGGAATACAGCATAATTTTTTTTTTGGTATGGTTTTGTGAGGAAAATGGTTATGGGCCTGGCCCAGGGTATGAACCCCATACATTGGCGAGATAAGGTGGGTGACTGTCACGATATGTGGGTGAAGCCTCAGGGTGGATTTTGGCCGTGACGGTCTCGCTTATATGTACGAGAGGAGGTTGTGGTGGTTGATTTCTTTTTCGACTTAGAGGTCATGGTCTTCTTCTTAACTAATATATTTCCGGCGCCTGTTTGCGCACTCCACCCCCAGTTCTGAGGAGCCGAAGGACAGCTGATAAAATAGAATAGAAAAAAATAGTAATGTTTTTCGGTTTTAGTTGGTTTCTATTATTATTATTTCTGGATATAACTTATGAAAATTACTGCTCAGTGAATTCAGTCTCTTCTGTTCTAATATCTTTGTTTGTAACTTAAAATCCTACTTTGATTCTCATACATATAATGGTTAGAGAAAAAAAATTTATGACCCAAAGCAAACCTTGCCCCCCTTCCCCAATTTATTTAATACTATAAAAATATGGATACCATTTTTACTATTATATGCGGATGATTTGGTTTTGTGTGGTGAATCTGAAGAGAGTTTGAGAGGATTGGTAGAGAGATTTGGCAGGGTGTGTAAAAGGAGGGGTTTGAAAGTAAACGTAGATAAGAGTAAGGTTATGGTTGTGAGTGAGGACAGTCCTCGGTGTGAAGTTATGTTAGATGGTGAGCAGATGGAACAAGTGTCTGAGTTTAAATATTTAGGATATATGTTGGATGAAAAGGGAACGGATGATGCAGAGTGTAGTAGGAAAGTTGTGAATGGCAGGAAGGCGGCTGGTGCAATTAAGTCGTTGGTGGATGTAAAGGGATTAAATCTTGAGTGCGTTAGGGTCTTACATGAGGGTATGTTGTTACCTGTGTTAATGTATAATAGTGAGACTATGGTCTGGAATAAGAGGTATAGATCTAAAGTTAATGTGTTCAGATGGACAATCTTAGGGGCGTGTTAGGTGAGAAGAATTGATGAGGGAGAAATGAACGTATTAGAGAGTTATGTGGTGTGAAGAAAGAGATAAATGAGAAAATAAATAAAAGTACGTTGAGATGGTTTGGTCATGCGGAAAGGATGAATGATAGTCGGTTGGTTAAGCGGATGTATAGTGGTGAGTGTGTTGGGAATCGACCGACTGGGAGACCGAAGAAAAAGTGGATTGAATCAGTGAAGGAATGCCTGGAGGAGAGAAATGTGAGTTTGTCAGAGGCGAGAATAAAGGTGCATAGTAAGAGTAAATGGCGGGTTTTTGTGAGGGAGTATTGTTGTGGCCCACCTCGGCCAGGAGATGAACCCTACACTTACGATATGCCATAGTGAGGGTTAGTCGCGGTCCCATGAAGCTCTAGGGTACAATATAAAATATACCACTAATAGGTATAGAGGGGGCGGTAAGGCTGGGGTTTCTTTTCGACTTGTGTCATATTCCTCTACTACTTCTCTTTTTCGATGCATGTCACGCACCTTACCCCCATCTTGGGGGGGAAAAAAAGGAGGATGATGATGATGAAAAATATGGATTTTTCTTTTAATTTAGGAAAACGATTTAAACTAACCGAATTTTGTAATTTTTAATTAATTGTTTATTTACTTAACATAGAAATAAAGTAATTATTAATTTTATATATATACATATTAGCCTATATCACAGTTAGTTTCAACATTTATAAAATGTTATCGTTTTAATTATCTTTATAAAAGATAATTTAAAATTAGAAGTTTAACAAAAAAAAATTAGTACGTATAGTAATAACTACTACTACTATAAAAATAAAAATAGTGATGGTGGTGGTGATGACGTCAAAATCGATGTAAAAAATAAAACAAATTCTATAATTACAAATGAGGATGAGGATGAAAATTTACAACTTTAGTTCTTTTGAAGTTTTTTAGACCTGTAATGATAATAAAAAGCGTACTTAAAAACTCAAAACATTCTAAAATGATTTAATAAAAATCATTTATATTGCCCCAATATATAAATTACATTTAATTACTTTAAATTATTAATTATATACTTTAATAATTACTGATAATTATAATTACGATAAAATGTTTGAATTAATGAGCACAAAATAATTAGCGAATACAAGTTAATTAACATAACATTTGAACAAAGAAAATAGAAATTACAAGGAAAAAAGAAGACAAACTTTGTGACTTATAAATGTAGTTTTCTCTCTTAGAAAGGAAACAATGATTATTGAAGGAAAAAAATCTGTGGTACTATAATATGCGGTCTACAAATTTGGTCATGGTCTATATTGCATATTTAAACTATAGTATACTGTAAACTATAGCCATTAGGTTAGGTCAACTGTAGACCGCAATAGAGTAAGCACAACTGCAAACTGTATATAATATAGAGTAAGCAAAACTGTAGACCACATACTATATAGAGTAAACAAAACTGTAGATCGCATCCTATAATAAGTACCAAAAATAGATATTCCCTCCACGAACAAAATAATAAAAGTTAATGCTTACCAAATAAGAAGGGATCTCCGCTTCAACGACGTTCTACTAAAATTTATTGGCGAGGGCGACGATACTTTTGAAAGATAATCTTCTTTTCCCTGCAGGAGTGAATTCCAAAAGTCATCTGGACAATTTAGTAAAGCTTTTACTAACTGTTGGGATGGAAAAATATAACCACTCTAAACATACGAATTGTAATTTTGTCCAAAAAAAATAATAATACTTGGCCAGTTTTCCTTAGGTTTATTTACTATTATAATTAGTTTTAAATGATAACAAAAAATATTTATAAAATATCTTCTTTCTTCTTTCTTCATCTACCTCTTTTTCCCAAAACTGGGAGTAAGGTGCGTTAAACATGAGAGGGGAAGGGCAGGGGAGTGATAGAAAAAGCAGTAAAGAATATTGATATATGTCTCTGAAAAGAAAGCCCAGCCTTACCGCCCCCCTCTTGTACCATTTAATTATGAGAACTCGTCGGCAGACAGAAAAATATCCACCCGTAGAGCTTCAAGGGACCGCGAACGGACCCTCACTATGGTAAATCGTCAAATGTAAGGGTTCATCCCTGCCCAAAGGGCAAAGCCCACAACCTACCCCCTCACAATAAACCCTTGCCCATTCACTCCTAATTAAACCACCTTATTCCAGCCTCTGCAAAACTCACATTCTTCTCCTTCAAACATTCGTTTACTGACTAATCCACTTTTTCTTCGGCTCCCAGCGGTCGGCGGATCCCAAACACCACTCAGTCCTATTACATCCGCTAACCAACCGGCTATCTTCCATCCTTTCCACCAGAAAAATAAAAAACATCTCAACATTATTTTCATATTATTCTCTCATTTACCCTTTCCTTCACACCACACAACCTCTCTAATACGTTCATTCCTCATTTTATCAAATTTCCTCCACCAAACCCGCCCCTAAGATTGTCCATCTGAAACACATTGAACTTTAGATCCTATACCTCTTATTCCGGACCATAGTCTCACTAATATTAACACGGGTAACAACATAACCACAGGTAACAACATACCCTCCTGCAAGACCCTAGCGCACTCCGACTTAGTCCTTTTACATCCACCAACGATTTAATTTGCACCAGCCACCTCCCTTCCGACCATTCACAACTTTCCTACTACATTCGCATCATCCGTTCCCTTTTCATCCAACATATACCCTAAAATAATTTAAACTTCAGAACAACTTGAAGTTCAAGCTGCTCCACCATCTAAAAAATAACTTCACACCTGAGGACATGTACTCCACCTTCAACAACCATAACCCTTACTTCTTATCTAAAGTTATTTCAAGCCCCTCTGACACACCCTGCCAAATCTCCTCTACCAATCAGCTCTCAAACCTCTCTTTAGGATTCACCACACAAACCAAAATCATCCGCATATATAGATAGGGCACCCCTCCACTCGAAGCCTCCAATTTCTCCATCATCTCTAACACCATTTTCCTGCCATCCCCACCCCACCTCTAAATCTTTCATAAACCCCATCCATAAACAAATATTGAAAAACCATGGAGACATAACACAACCCTGTGCTCACACCGGGCTATTAATACTAAACCTGAATCAGCCTTTGACACCATTATTCTTCCACACGCTTTCACTATCGTCATACATACTTTTGATTCCATTTCAATGCCTACCACGAACACCATATAGCACTAACAACCTGCCATAGAGCTTTCCCTATTAACCCTACATACGCCTGTTTTAATCATTAAAACCTAAATTTACAATTTATTCTTCTTCTCCCTCATTTTCTCAATCATTTGTTCAATGTAAAGATTTGAATCCACACAGCCTCTACCACTCCTAAACGCACCTGCTCTCACCAATCCAGGCCCTTCACAGTCCACTCGACGCACTTCATTTCTTTCGACCAACCAGCATAATGAATTCCTACAACACTCAAATTAAGAACTTTTTGTTTTATTCCCCTATAACTCTACAGTGCCCCTTATCACTCCCTTACCCTTATATAAGAGGGTACTTAAGGGTATATACTGCTCTCCTCCAAATCCCTTGGAACCTATACCCTCCATTAATACAGCTTTATACACAACTATCCAAAATCCAATCAAGTATCACCATCCCTCGCTTGTCTTGATCATATTCGCACAGTAATTCATCGATACCCTACCTGCCAATCACACAATTCTTCACACACTTTCTCACACACATACACCACAATTACCAATCATACCTTGACTAATAACCTCATACCGCCAAAATACCTATTCCTTCTTGCACCATAAACCCACACACATTCACTATCACACTATTTCAATTACTGCCAATATTATGCAGATTTTCGGAAGTGTTCCTTTCCACACTTCCCCTCACATCCATTATTTCATCAGTTACCAAAAGCACCATTCCCTTATTCGCCCATTATCCGAGCAGTTCCATTATTCTACCTTCGCGCTTCCTCCAGTTTTATAAGAGCTTCCTATTCCCTTGGCAGTCTCCATTCAGTTTTTGTTCCAAAACTGTTTCATTTACTTTAAAGGTTTTCTCTTACGTATGCATCTTTTTAGCATTCCTTTTTTCCTCCTGCTATATAATTCCAAGCCATCTTCTTTTGAAAACTTCAGTCATTTTTGCTTTAGTACAATTCACCACGCTTACTTTTTTACTTTTAACCGCCTTGCATCCACCTCTTCATTACACCCACTCACTGTTAAAAAAGGAACATTCTTCCTTCCCTAACTTTAGCACACTCACATACTTTCTTTTTGCACTGCTAACAATCTTGCTTCTTCATATTTGCTCCCAGATATTGATTCAGTTCAACTTGGTTCACAATCAACTGAATTACTCGAGCGATGAGGCGCTGGGGACTAGTAATGGTATACTATCACTTATTACCTTGTTTCACTTAACCTTCTCTCCTCTAATTCTTACCCACTCCTTTCCGTATCACTTTCCTCTTCATTAAAGTTATAATAGGGACTGATAGCGCGATACCAGAAAAGAAGGCCCGATTACGATTACATCTATTTCTTCGTTAGGTTGCCAGGATACCGGTCGATACTTAATCATAATATAATAATACCAGTAATAAAACGATAGAACATTTGTGGCACTGTTTGGCAACTCAAAATTATGACTCCCAGATCCATAGTGTCATTTTATATTTCAATTATTATATTTTCCTTATAATATTTATGTTTTATAAATTAAAATAGTACCTTTAAGGAATATTAATTGCAAATATAAGATTAATAACTACATTTTATTATGTTTGTGTTTATTTAAAATATATTCCATTTCCATTTTCATAGTAAGTATTAACAAAGCTTAGCTACTAGCTTTATGTTTTAAACATTGATTACAATTTACCAAGAAGATCTTTAACTAGCATAACAAATATAAAGAATAAAAAAATAATGAAAGGAAAACTCCTCAATTAATCAGCCGAAAAAGTTAAAATAAAAAAAAGCTCCTATTACTCAAACATGACATAATAAAAATACTCCTTTAAGATAAATATTTCAAACTAATTCAAAAATTCACAAATTGATGCAAAAACACAAAAACATTAAGCTTTCACTAGTTCTTTTTTTATTGGCGAGAGACTGGTTCCTTTGTTGGGGATGTTTAATTCCTACCTACAACTATAAATATACGCGCTCTCTCGCACTGATTGAAGGAGGGTGCTCGATAATTATTTGCCTGCAAAGCAGATTAATAATGAAAAACACTTGCGCACTATTTTTTCATTGCACCGCAAGAAAGGATTCTCTTCCTGGATAGGCAACATTCTCATGTTTCGATTAATTAGAGCCTCCATCTCCTCTTTCACAGGACTGCCAAATTTGAATTTATCTTTGCTCTCTTGATGGTGACTGTACTCTTCAGTTTTATACGATGAGGTTCCCTGGTGCTTTTTTTTTTGATTCCTTCTGAAGGTGAATGAGATCGTCAATTTGTGCCCCCCCAATTTCGGCCAAATGAACTTATAAAAGTCTAAACATATCCAAATCCTCGATTCTTCAGGACAGGTTTATTTGCTGAAAAAGCCACCATCGTCACTATCAGAGCTGTTGCCAGGGGTTGCTGATAAAGGCGGCTTCCACTTCTTCTTGTCTCCTTTTTTTTTTTTTTTTTTTTTTTTTTGTTTTTTTTTTTTGCTTCAAAGATCAACTTCCTCGGTTATGCTATTTTAATGGAATTTCTAGAAGTGATTCACCGTCGGAGGTGATGCCATTCTGTGGGGTTTCAGCTAGCTTAAAGGAATTTCTTATTAGAACCCTGTATATATATTTATTTTTTTTACAGTTGGTCACCTCCAAATATGGGCAGAAGGAACCCTATTCAAGGAGTGGTAGTTTCTAAATATGTGGGTGTTGAACGCCTTCAAATCCAACTAACCGCGCTATTTACGCAGATAAGCCACAGAACGAAGGCTTTTTAAAATAGGGACATAAATGATAAAATGCACAAACAAAGTTAAGGGGAACCACAGGATGTGGAAGACGAATTCCACAGAACAGAGGTGCGCAGGAAAGAAAGAAGCCACCGCAAGCGAACCGATCGGACGTTCACTAACATCAACACCAAAAACTCATGTGCGACACAGCCACCCCTTCGCTGCATACGATAAGGGCGTCGTGAAAGGTAGGTGGTTACGCGACGGTGGCATAGTTCCCTCGAGCACTTGCCTCTACAGTACCTATAGAAAGGATAAAGCACCAACATCGCCCCGCAAATATAAAGGGTCAAGTGAAACAGAAAGTACAGGGGACAAGTTTATAAGTCTTTTGACAAATTGATCCAGACCCTATCCAAAAGCAGAGATGAAAACCAGGAGCCCCCCGCCCCCACAGATATAAGAGCAAAGTACTCCATACAAGGGGCGGATGAGACCCTTTATAGCTGGAGTAACTTGAGATGAGGAAAAAAAGCCTCGCACTCTAAACAGAAACTCCCAGTTTTCTTTTGAGGCCGCCCTAGCAAACTTTGTTTTTTTTTTCAAAACGTTTTTTTTTACGTTAAGTCGAGGTGTTTAATATTGTCAACAGGCAGAGACGAGAGAAACCGCTCCGAAAGAGATAGAAAAGTTAAGTGTCTTAGAGAGCGAAATTTGTAGAAGTTGTTTTTAAAGAATTAAATTTCACAAGCCTGAGGACGACCCAACCCTGAAATTCTATCCAGATCAGCGAGAATAGAATCGGAAAAGATTATGACGAGAGGCAATTCTACGAAGGAAAATATAATATTGTGATATTGAGTTGAAGAATGAAGGGTCAAGTCACCGACATAGAGTGAGATAGAGTTAGATGTGCGGTGAGAGAATCATTGATGAAAGCAGGATAAAGTAGGAGATAAAACAGAACCCTGAGGACACCACTATGACAGAAAAAGAGAGAAGTCACCCCATCAACAACATCCGATATTGAGCGATTGAAAGAAAGCCTAGACATAGAGTAAGCAAAGAGGAAGAAGGAAACCCAAAGAAGGAGAGCTTGGGGAGCAGTGACGCGTGTCATACCCGTCAAAATGCTTTTGGATATGTCAAGCGCCACCACACAAGTCTTCCCGTAGTTCCTTAAGGCGGAAAAACCATAAATCTTTAAATAGCGAAAAGTTATAATCGACCAGTAGATCATCGAAAGCACCAAAAGCCGTACTGAGTCTATCAGAAAAAAAGGGAAAGGGATTCCAGATGATCGATAAGAAGTGAGAGTGAGAAGGGTTTCAAAGATCTTAGAAAGATACAAGTGAGAGCTATAGGCGATAGTTAGAAGGATCCAGAGCAGCATCATTTTTCGGAATAGGTTGGACATATGCGCGGCTTCCAACACTGAGGGAAAGTGCTAGTATTGGGCATAGAAGATATACTTGAACGAGGGGTGGGGTCAGCACGGAATCACACTTCCTCAAACTCGGAGAGGAATGCCACTCGGGCCACCCTTCCTAACGTTCATATAGATTTCAGCGAGCTCATGCACCGATCAAAAATGAAGATGATGGGGACATTTGTCTGACTGAGAAGGAGAAGGAGGAGGAAGAAATATCCAGATCGTCCAGGGTTGAATTAGATGGAAAATAGGAGGCCCAAAAGATGAATTGGCACTTTTCAGTTGAAAGTCCATTCAACGACAGAATTCATCAGAGCGAATACAGAAGACGGAAGGATGATTTACAGAAGTTGTTAGGAGATGTTTTTGCAAGAGGTCAGAGAGATTTGTCAGTAGGAGAACCAAGGAGGTCAGCCGATTTTCGTTTAGATGAAAGGGCCGCTTTGCTCGTACTGTAAGAGTATCCCTGGAAACGATTTCTAGCTTGAATGAAAATTGGCAGAAGTGATAGAGCAAGAACGAGAATTTTTCCACACCCGATAAGCACTGTTCTGTCTAGCCTGAATGGCCAGGGAACAAGCACAATCGACCATGGATTTTGAGGAGTAAAAGATTTAGTCCAAGAAGGAAATGAACCTCCTCATCCCATTAACAATTACGGTTCCCACTTTATCGTGCAGCAACCCCTACAGCGTCTTAAGAGTCAAAGCGTCACTTAATTATAGTTAGCGGTAGAAGCCCAAACGCAATGCCCCCACGGCCCGATCAAAAGCTGCCAGAAAAGCCGCATAGGGCAGAGATGGAGATGTTGGAGAGAAAGTATTAAAATTAAGTGCATATAAGGTTGGGGTCAGATTTACGATAGGCACGAAGGTGGTGTATTTATATAGAGAAGGACAAGTGGTGAAACAAGTCAAGGGGGGGTTCTGTTTTTTTTCAATAAAAAAAGGAAAAATTTTTTTCATTTTTGGGGGGGGGAACCCCCCCCCGGGAATTTAATTTTTTTTTTTTTTTTACTTCCGGGGGGGGGGAAAAATGTGTAAGTGGTTTGATTTAATCAGTTGCCTACCAGATCGTTGAGTAAATACTTGAATGATATAACGGCTTCCTACCCAAACTAACTCAGTACGAGAGGAATCCAACAATTCAGTTTTGTGTACATTGAAATCCCCTTAAATAGAGGACTCAGAATTTGGATGAGAAGCAGGGCTGCGGAGTCGTAAGAAGTAGTAAGGGTAATCAAAAAGCATGAAAATCTGTTCTGTTAGAGAGAACAGTAGCAGAAGCATAAGAATATTGTAGTAGAAGGAAGGAAAATTTTAAGCCACAGAACATCGAACTTAGGAGATTTCGGAGATTCTCGAGCGTGTTATAGGAGTTTTATTTAACATAGGCACATACTCCACCCTTCAAACGGAATTATAAAATAAGTTTATAGTTGGATATATTAAACGAGTGAAGGATGAATTCTTAGCCATCTGGGTCTCAGACAAGAGCATAAAATAAGGTTTAGAGTTGGAGAGGTAGTATTCATGGATGCAGAGTTAAGAGTGCAAGCCATTGATGTTGGTAAAGTCAAAGAAAGCCACGCCTGCAAATCTGCTATCATACACGCACAACGCAATCACCAAAAAAAAAAAAAAAAAAAAAAAAACGACAGAGACAATAGACAAAAACCAAAAGGAGAAATGAGGAAAATTATTCGTACGCTAAAAACCTAAATTTTAAACGATAAAACCCTATTTACAGCAAAATACTAAAATATGAATAATCCAGAAAGATTTTAAAAACACTCACGCACTCACGAAATTGCGTTTTAACAAAAAAAAAAATACTAGTGATCAACTAAAAAAGTAGATAAATCTGTATAAATTATAATAATGGCTGTCGAAATAGGTAAATTTTACGCTAAAGACCAAGTTGGAGAACGCTAAAAATCTAAGTTTAAAAAGGAAACGAGGAAAAAAAAAACATGAACTGGTACATTGCCAAAATAGGTCAAATACAAAAGTTTATCAAAGAACTGAAAGTTTCTCATAATTTTTCACCCAAAAAAGTAGAAGTATCGGCTAAGTTCGGCCCATTTAAACGAACCGATACCATCAAAAAATGGCCGATTACTAAATACGGTACAATCCCTAGTTATAAATAAAAATGAGTAAATAAGTTTTAACAAAAAATTGATTGATGGTTCACAAATATACAAATGAAGCACCTGAGTGTGTGGTTTGTGAATGGAGGTAAGAACATATGATGTACAATCTTGGGAATTAAGGGAGACTTCATAACTAAACCCCCTACTTTTTGAAGGAAAGTGAAAATTTCCCATTTGTTGTGCACCCCTTAATTAGTTGAAGGACTCCTCCTGAACAACATGGTGTAAATTATTTTGTTAGAAATTAAAAAGTGTTTTTAGATACAGAAATTTTTTTAGAGAGGGTCAAACTAAAAATTCAATTCCAGTCAAAAATGCAATTCCAGGTTCAGGATCAAAATTTTTTTTAATACACATTTTTTTTTTTTTTTTTTGCAATTCCGTGCAAGCCTTTACTCGGTAAAATAGGTGAAGTCGAAGCCGGAGGGAGCCTGAGCCGGAGCCGGAATCGGAGCCGGAGGGGGATCCTATTTAAAATTTTATCAGAATTTTTTTTTTTTTAAAAAAAATTTGTTACAAAAAAAGTACTGATCAATTTTCAAATAGTGAGAAACCTTAGTCGGAAACGGGACCGGAGCCGGAGCAGAAGCTGCGGAGTCTGAGTTGGAGTCGGAGTCGGAGCCGGAGCCTGGGGTATAATTTTTTTCAATAAATATTTCTTTAGGTGAAAAATATATTACCAAAAGAGTGCTGACAATTTTCAAATAGTGTAGAAACCTTAGCCGGAGCCAGAGCCGGAGCCGGCAGCAGAGCCGGAGCCGGAGCCGGAGCCGGACCGGAGCCTGGGTGTAAATTTATTTTCAAGAAATATTTTTTTTAGGGGAAAAATATAATGCCCCAAAACAAGCACTGAACAATTTTCAAATAGTGCAAAAACCTAGCCGGAGCCGGAGCCGGAGCCGAGACGGAGTCGGAGCCGGAGCCGGAGCCTGGCGATGAATTTTTTCAAAGAAATATTTTTTATGGTAAAAAATATATTAACCAAGAGAAGTGTGGGCAATTTTTCAATAGTGCAAAACCTTAGATTGGAGCCGGAGCGAAGCCGGAGCCGGAGTCGGAGATGGAGGTGGATCCTGGGTATATTTTTATCCTGACTTCTTTTTCTAAGTAAAAAAAAATTGATATTCAGTGAAGTTATGTTAAACTTTCAAATAGTGCAGGAAACCTTAGTCCGGAGGCCGGAGCCGGAGCCGAGCCGGAGCAAGAGCCGAAGCCGGATCCGGATCTTGCGTTATAAATTTTTCACAAAATAACGATTATGTTACGAGATATTTTACGCTGTTTGGACAATTTACAAACATAGTGCAAAAAACCTTAATCGGAGGCTGGAGACCGGAGCCGGGAGCAGGAGCCCGAGCCGGGGCTGGAGGCCGGAGCTGAACTGCTATGAATATAAATTTTTATCAAACAATATATTTTAAGTGAAAAATATATTACAAAAAAGGGCTAAACAATTTACAAATAGTGCAGAAACCTATAGTCGGAGCCGGAGCCGGAGCCGGAGCCGGAACGGAGCCGGAGCCGGAGGTATAATTTAAATTTCTCAAAAAAATATATTTTTATGTGAAAAATATATTACGAAAGAAGTGCTGGAAAATTTACAATAGTGCAGGAGCCGCAGCCGGAGCCGGAGGCCGGAGCCGGAGCCGATGTAGGAGCAAGAGTCCGCAGTCGGATGCTTGGCATAAATTTTTTTAGGAAATATTTTTTTAGATGAAAATTTATTGCCAAAAGAAGTGCTAAACACTGAACAATTTTTAAATATTGCAGAATCCTTATCGGGCAGCCGGAAGCAGGAGCATTTGGTATAATTTTTTTCAAGAAATATTTTTTAGCTCAAAAATAATATTACAAAGAAGTGCCTCAACAACTTTATCAAAATAGTGCATAATACCGGAGCGACGAGACGGAGACCCCGGAGGGGGGCCCCACGGGGGAAAAAAAAAAGCCGGATTCGTAGCCGGAGCCAAAGTCTGAGTAAAATAGTTATTTTCCTTTTGTTGGTGGGAATATATATATATATAGTATATATATATATATATATATATATATATAATATCATATATATTATATATATATATACAAAATATATATACTATATATCTATATATATATAAATATATAATATTATATATATATATATATATATAAATATATATATATATATATATATATATATATATATATATATATTATATATATTATAATATATATGTTATATATAACTATATAATATATATTCTATAAACTATATATATAATCATTATATATAATATATATATAATATATATATACTATATATATATATATATATATATATATATTATATATATATTATATATATATATATAATATATCAAATATTCGTGTATTTCAAATATATATGTATATATATAATATATATATATTATATATATATTATATTATATATATTATCTATCTATAATATATATATAATATTATATATATATCTCTCTC
>JABUQX010091840.1:0-30518 GCA_015478945.1 Trachelipus rathkii | reverse complement strand
ATATGGTGGTTATGGTAAAGCTATCCCGAAAATGACAAGATATTTATTTTATGATGATAGGGGAGCATGTTTTTGTAAAACAAATTAAAATGGATCGAAAGTGATCGGTTTAATATTTATCAGTGGAAGTGAAGGCTGGGATGGTGTTATTCGCCTTTGTTTATCAATTTGTATATGATGGGTTATGAAAGAAATTAGAGGTGCGGGGGCAGGGGATGGTGTTAAAATGATGGGGAATGGAAGAGAGTTGAAGGGTGCCCTACCTATTTAATGCGGATGATTTGGTTTTGCTTGTGTAGCCAATCTGAAGAGAGTTTTGAGAGGTTGGTAGAAGAGATTTGTAGGGTGAAAAGGAAGGGTTTCAAAGTTAAACGTAGATAAGAGTAAGGGTTAATGTTGTGAGTGAAGGACAATCATCGGTGTGAAAGATGTTAGTGATGAAGCAAGCTGGAACAAGTGTCCTTCTCGAGTTAAATTTTAGGGATATTATGTTGATGGAAAGGAACGGAATGATGCAGAGATTGTAGTAGGAAATTTGAATGGTATAAGGTGGCCTGGTGCAATTAAATCGTTGTGGATGTAAAGGACTATGTCTTGAGTGTGCTGGGCTTACATTGAGGGTATTGTTACCTGTGTTAATGCTAAGTAGTGAGGACTATGGTCTGGAAATAAGAGGTTATAGATCTAAGTTCAATTGTTCAGATGGACAATCTTTTGAGGGCGTTAGGTGTGAGAAGAAATGATTAAATTAAGGAATGAAAGTATTAGAGAGTTGTGTGGTGTGAAGAAGAAGGTGGTAAATGAGAGAATAAATAAAGTATGTATGAGTGGTTTGGTCCCATGTGGAAAAGGATGGGGATTGATAGTCGTTTGGTTAAGGATGTAAAGTGGTGTGTGGTTTTGGGAATTGGACTGTGGGGAGGACCTGAGAAAAAAGTGAATTGAGGTCAGTTAAAAAGGAATTTGCCAGGAGGAGAGAAATTGAGTTTGGCAACATTGCGAAGAGAAAAGGTGCATTACCAGGGTGAATTGGAGGTTTTGTTGAGGGGGGGATGGTTGTGACCATTCAGGGCCCAGGGAGAACCCACATGACGAGGATTGCCATAGTGGAGTTTTCCGTGCGGTCCCATAAAGCCTCTAGGGTGCATTTTTCTGACTGCGACGAAGTCTCACAGTAATAGGTATAAGAGAGCCTTAAGATTGGCCATTCTTTCCGACTTGGCGTCATAATGATATCTTTAAACTACTTTCTGCTTCTGTGCATGTTTAAGCACCCTACAACCCATGTCTTTGGAGGAGGAAGAAAAAAAAAAAGCTTAGAAAAAGAAAAACAAAAAAAAAAAAAAAAAAAAAAAAAAAAAAAAAAAAAGAGAAAAGAAATAAAAAAAAAAAAAAAAAAAAAAAAGAAAAATAAAAAAAATAAAAAAGAGAAAAAGGAAAAAAAAGAACAAAAAAAAGAAAAAAAGAAAGGAAAAAAGAAAAGAAAAAAGAAAAAGAAAGAGAGAGAAAAAAGAAAAAAAGTATATATTTAATAGTATTATGTAAATATATTTTATTAAAAATAATTATATAATATATATAGACTAAATATTTAAATATATTATAGTAATATATGTATATATATATGTATAATTTTATTATATCTATTAATATTAGATATATTATATATTTAAATATATATATATAATATAATATATATATATATATATATATATATATATAATATATATATATATATAATATATATATATTGAAAGGTTTACTTTCTCACCAGGACTCAATATTATTATATATATATATTATATATTTACAATTTAATCTTCTTTTCTTGTTTTCACCCTTTCCCCTTGCCCCCAAAGACTGGGGTAAGGTGCTGTACAAGCATCGGAAAGAAAAAGCAGTAGAAGAATATGACACGTTCGAAAGAAAAAAGCCCAGCCTTTACCGCCCCCTCTGTACCATTATTAGTGAGAGCTCGGTTTTACAGAAGAAAATCCACCCTAGAGCATTCCATGGGACCCCGCGACGGGCCCCTCCAATATGGTAAATTCGTCAATCATAGGCTGGCCACCCCCCGCCCAGGTGGCCCCATAACCATTGACCCATACAGAAAAACCACGGCAATGGCACCTATCTTGGACCTTTATTCTCGGCCTCTGCCAAACTCACATTTCTTCTCCTCGATCCACTTTTTCTTCACGACTCAAAATCCACGTCCCTTCGGTCTCCCAGCGGTCGGTTCCCACCAACACTCACCACTACTACATCCGCTTAACAACTGACAATTAGACATAATCACGTGACTCTAGTCAGTTCTTCAACATACTCTTCATTTACTCTCTCATTTTCCACTTTCTTCCACATCACACTACTCTCTAATACGTTCATTCCTCTCTTTATTAATTTTTTCTCACACCTTAGCAACAACCCCTAAGATATTAAATATTAATATAATATATATATAATATATATATAATATATTAATATTTATTTATATTATTTAATCAAAATTTTATAATTTATATATATTATTTATCTCTATACAGGTTTAGCATTTTTAATGGTAGACACCGTTAAGGTTATGTTAGGTTTAATTAGGTTAAGTTTGGTTAGGTTAAATTAGGGTTAGGTTAAGGTTAAGTTAGGTAGTTTACCACCAAAAATTTAATGTATTTACCCAAAAATTATTAAAATAATAATACATTCATTATTGATTTTTTTCGCTTCGGAGTCAACCACTTATTAAATAGTTATATATATATATATATATATTATATAATATAATTATATATATTATATATATTAATATATATATATATAAATATATATATTATATATATATATATAATATATATATATTATATATATATATATATATATATATATATATATATATATATATATATATATATATAAAGCAATTGTGCAAATGAAATTTGAGTGCCTAATCAATTTATGACAAAATAAAAGCAACAGAGAAATGAGGAAAGTGAAAATATGTTTTCATTTATTTAACCAGAAACAAATAAAAATTATTCTTACCACATCAGAATCTGTATCTGTTACAGCTTGCAGTTCATGATCTTCTTCTTCTTGTCGTTGTTTCTGCTGCTGCCGCTGCTCGTAGCGCTGCTGACGCTGCATCTTCTGTTGGATTTGTTTTTGTTGCTGCTGCTGCTGCTGCTGCTGCTGTTGTAGCTCTTGTTGTTGCTTCCGCTGCTGCAGCAGCGCTTTTCTTTGAACCTTGAAAAAATTATAAATTGAGTAAGTTTTGTTATGAATTCTGAACTCAAATTCAAATTATAATTAAGATAAAGAAATCTTTCCAAAGTATTTAAAATATACTTATAATTCATAATTTATATATACATTTCATTCTCTTTCTGAAGATAAAAACCAATTAATTTTTAAATAGGGAAATGTTCAAACAAAAAGCAGCATTATTAAATGTTTATTAGCTGGGAACTGGTGGCTTTAGATTTTATCCCGCCATTTGTGCTTATGTATTTATCCATGTTGTAGATAAGTACAAAAGCACAAATGGCGGATGTGTTAATGAAAGGAGTGAGAGGCGACAACATTAAGTTATATGTGTAAGGAAAAAGGGCAGGAGAGGAAGAAGAGAGAGAGACGAGAAAAATGGTTTAGTTGAATAAATCTGCTAAACTATCCAATTTATTTTTTTTAATTCAGGAAAGGGAATGTCATCAACGTCGAAAAATGATTTCATCTTATGGAGTGACGTCATCGTTGAAGAAGATAATTTTATTTATAATTAGTGTTGACTAAGTTTAATTTTATTATTAGCTATTTGTGCTTTTGTACTTATCCATGTTATTTTATTTATTTCTTTCATGGCTTTATTTCTATCATTTCTTTAATAACAGCGATGTCTATCCTCAATCAATTTAACTCGTCACTCCTGAAGTGGAATGATTTGCTTACCAATGTTTTTATCACCTTTTTATTTCTATAACAACATTTTCCCCTGTAATTCTTATAAATTGTGTTTTCTCAAAAAAATAGTTTTTGAGGCCCCTTCAACTAATTTAACGTTCGCTTTCTATTGGCTGATTCTCCGCCAACCCTCTTAGGGCAACTCACCGATTTCAAAATTCAGACAACTTTTTCTTTACTTCATCTAACCAAATTATATAAACCTTTATTGACTTTCCCTTCCGACATTTCCCAATGAAGCGTTCTGTGACATTCCAAACCTTATTCCTCCTTTCTCCAGATAATTCCAGTTTCTGATCAGTAGAAACAGTAGAAAATTCTGCGGGATCGGCTCGCGCTTTTTCGCGTACCAGTTATGTTTTGAGTATATATATTATTTATATATATATTATATATATATATATATATATATATTATATAATATATTATATATATATATATATATATATATATATTATATAATAATATAATATATATATATATATATTAATATATAAAATATATATATATAATATATATATATATATTATATATATAATTAGTGATGACCCAGATGGTTTCAAAATGACTTGTTGGATTGCGATGCGATCTTAAAGAGGATGAGGATGCGGAATATGCGGATGCTGTCTTAAGTAGAGGGATGCGATGTTTACTCTTGTGAAGTTTGAATAAATATTATATATTTATATATATATTATAATTATATTATATATATATATATATATTATATTAATATATATATATATTTATATATATATATATATATATATATATATAATTATATATATTATATATTATATTACAGTTGTCACCACAACTCACGGGGCAGGGCCCTATTCAAGGAGGGTGTTGCACAACCTCCAGATATTCATCAACTAAACGCAAATTAACGGCAGATTTGAGAAACAGGCGCAGTCTTAAAGTGAGAGAATTAAATTCAGCAGGAAAACAACAGAAGATGGAAGAGAATACCACAGAACAGAGTGGCAAAAGAAGGAGACCGCAACCAAACAAGCTGGAGTTTACCCAAATATTCAACACAAACTCATTGCCGCCGAACAGCCAACCCCTTTTGCTAGAGGGCGTCGTTAAAGGTGGTGGTACGCCGAGTGATTAAGCTCCATCGAGGCACCTGCCGCTGCCGGTACTATTAGAAAAGAATAAAGCACCAAAATCGCGCCGTAAAGATAAGAGGGTTCCAAGTTGAGCTGAAATTGCAGAACAGGTTTATTAAGCCACTTTTGGCCTTTGTCTCGACCTTATTCAAAAAAAGGGCCTTGGGTTGAAACCCAAGGCCCCTTGATATTTGAAGCAGTACTCCATTACAAGGGCGGATGAGGGGCCCTTGTTATTAGGATGGAGCAACTGAGAAGACGGAAAAAAAAAGTCTTCGCAGCCGCTAAACAAAACTTCCAGTTTCTTTGGGGCCGCCCTAGCAACCGACCGTTGTGACGAAAGGTTTCCAAGACATTTTTTTGTTTATGTTAAGGGCCAAGGTATCTAATTGTTTTCAAAAACAGGGAGACGAGAGAAACGTCGAAAGAGATAGAAAAGTTATAAAGGTGGTCTTAGAGAGGGAGATTGTAGAAGTTGGGTTTTTAAAGAATTTAATTTGCACAAGGTTGAGACGGGAACCCACCCGGAAATTTCTATCCAGATCAGCGAGATTAGAATCGGAATGATTAAGACGAGAGGCAATTTCTTAGAGTTTAAAAGAGGGGGCCAGAAATTGAAATGAGTTTGAAGGATGAAGAGTTTGAGCCATCAGCAATACGGAGTGGATAGTTGTTAAGACGTGCAGGTGAAAAGAATCATTAATTGAAAAAGTAGGAATTAAGTAAGGGAGATAAGACAGAACCCTTGACAGAAAACCACTTTTGACAGAAAAAGAAGAAGAAAATGAAGAAGAACAACAACCGATATTGAGTGATTTGAAAGAAAAACTAGGGTACACAAGTTTAAAGCAAGAAAAAGGAAGAAACCCCAAAAAAGGAGGAGCTTGGGAGAGCAGTGGACGCCTTGGATACTGTTTCAAGCGCCACACGGCAAGGTATCCGTGGTTCCTGAGGGCGGAAACCATAAATCAGGTTAGATTAAAAAAAGTTTTATAATCGCCAGAAAAACCTTGCAGCTTCGAAAGCCTACTTGGCGTCGGAAGGAAAGTGAATGGACTCCAGATGATCATAAGGAAAATGAGAGTTGAGAAGGGGTTTCAAAGATCTTAGATAGAATACAAGTGAGAGCTTATAGGGCGATAGTTAGAAGGAAGGATCAGACCGGCTTCCTTTTTTTCGGAAAAGGTTGGACATGTGCTTGCTTCTAAATATTGAGGGAAAAGTATTAGTATTGAGAATAAGAATATAAGCATGAACGAGGCGCGGGATTTCAAGCCACGGAAACGCACCCTCCATCAAATCGGAGAAGAATGCATCCTGGCCCCTCCTTCCTAATGTTCATAGATTACAGGAGCCAATGCAAACCCGATCCAAATGTATCAACAGGCAATTGGCATGGACACCTGAGAAGGAGGAGGAGGAGGAGGAGGAGGAGGGAGGAGGGAGGAGGGAGGAGGGGCCAGAATCCCGTTTCTAGGGTTGAGTTAGAGGGAAATAGGAGGCCGATGGGATTTTGCCTTTTCAGTTTGGAGAATTAGCAACAGAACCAACGATCGAATAAGAGGAGGAAGACAGAATTTTACAGAAAGTTGTTGGAGATTGTTTTGGGCAAAGGCCAGAAAAGATTTATCAGTAGAGAAATCAAGAGGTTAGCGCACTTTTCGTTGATGAAAAGCCCACTCTCGGACACGAAGAGTATCTCTGCCCGATTTTCTAGCTGAATGAAAAATAAGCAAGTGTTGATGAAGAAAACGAGAATTTTTCCACACTCGGTAGGCACTGTCTCTAGCCTGGAATGACCAAGGAGCAAGGCACGATCGAAAAACCATGGATTTGAGCGAGAGAAAGATTTAGGCGGAACGAAGGAATGAACGTCATTTACCCCTCAAACGATACAGCTCCCCCTTATCGGCAGAAGCCGAAGCGTCACCAGAATCAAGCAGTCATTCCAATTATAGCTAGCGTAAAAGCGACGCAAGGCCCCCCCAATCGGCCCGGTCAAAGTGCCAGAAAAAAACGCCATATATATATATATATATTATAATATATTATTATATATATAATTATATATATATATATAATATATATATAATAATATAATATTAATATATATATTATATATTATATATATTATATATATTTTATATATAATTTATCCATTCTTTCAAAATCCACCCTCTTTATCACCGGACATCCCCTACTACTTCATATTCCCTGTGTGTGGGGGGAAGAATTTGCCCACATCGTATGTCCTGCGTGTCGTAGGAACCGACTAAGGGACGTTGATAGTTGGGTTGGTGGCTACTTAACAAATCTTATTTCTTGCCAGGGAATATGCTAATGCAGGCCTCGGAAAGGGTCGTGATCGGGCCGTAAACGGCCTTCTATCTTTTCGGCCGAAAACTGTATTGATTCGTTTATGGGACAATGGATGTCAGAGAATAATTGGTGAGGGGAGAGAGAGGAGGTGATGGATGTATTAGAAGGGCAAATTTGATTTGCTCGCTTTTGACTGAAACAAAAGATGAAAAGGAAAAGGTGAAGTTGAGTGGTATGGTGTGAAATTTGTGCGTGCTGGTGTGGAAGAGAATTAGAGAGGGGGGAGAGAGGGAGTTGCAATTTTGATGAATGAACCTGTTGGTACAAAAAGCTTAGTAGACCTTTGTGTGTGTGAGTCCATAGGATTCTAATGGTTAAAATTAAGTTGAAAAGGTTTCAGGTATGTTTTGGTTGTGACGTTCATGGCTCCATCTGAGGGAAATGTTGAAGAGAGTACGATTTTGGGATAATTGAATGATGTTTCTTGGATGGGTTTAGGTAGGGCTTCAGATTTGATGTGTTAGGGGACCTTGAAGGTGGATAGGTGATCAAAAAAAGGGATGGTATAACAGGTTGGTTTGGGGGTGGCGGGAGAGAAAATGAGAATGTAGGAAGGTGATTGATTTCTGTTGAAGAAAGAGGTATTGTGTAAAGTAAAATACTTCTTGAAACACAAGAGCTAATCATAAGTATACTAGAGTGGGTGTAGGTAGAGATGGTATCGAAGTTGAAAAGTTATCGATTGATTTTTGTGTTGGTGAAGAAGGAAGTGTTGGAAGTATGTGTTGGATGATTATAAAATCCAGTGGAGGGTTAGGAATGGGGGGATTATCGATCATTTATGTTGTTCTATGTAAAATTAAGTTAGTTGGGGGCTTGGATGGAGAGGAAGGTTATACGAAAAAGGAAGTAGGTAAATTAAGAGTGAGAAGTTTAAAGTGAGCAAGACAATAAGGTTAAGTATTAAGAGAGCTCGCTAGTAAATCGGTTGAATGTGAAACAAGTTGATTACTGAACAAAATTCTGGGGCAAATGGAAGGAAGCAACTTGTTTAGTAGTGCAAAAGGGGAGGTGTGGATGATGTAAAAGTGAAGCAAGAATGGTTAACAAAGCGAATGGTGGAATGAAGAGGTGAGAAGCGGTTAAAGGTAAAAAGAAGCGTGGTTATGTACTAAAGCAAATGATGAAGTTCAAAAGAAAGATGCTTTGGAATTATATAAGGAGGTAAAAAAGGAAATGTACTAAAAAACGTGCATTACCGTAGGAGAAAAAACAAAGAGGAAATGAAACAGGTGGAAGGAGGTGAATGAGGACCATCAGAAGGAAAGGAAAAGCTCTTCTGAGAAAAAAAGCGGGAAAAGGTTAAAAATGGGAAAATAAAAGGGAAATCTGCTTAGGGAATACCATGAATGGGGATGGGCTTTTGTAAACTTGATGAAATGGATGTGAGGGAGTTGTGGAAAGAAACATTCGAAATCTGCACAATATATTAAAACATAATGATGAGGTTAGTGAATGTGTTTGGTTTTGATGGTGTGCAAGGAAGAATAGGTATTTTGGGGATTGAGGTTATTAGTAAGGAGTAGGTAATGGGTAGAGTGAAGAAAGTTGAAGAATGGTAATCTGCAGGTTTTATTAGGATGAAATATAGTGGAAATGATTCAAGAAGCGGAGGCGAAGATGGTGATTGATTGGATTTGGAAAGTTGTGTAAATAAAGGCGTTTATTGGAGGGATTTATAGTTCCAAGGGATGGGAGGAAGCAGTATAGTACCCTTTAAGGGAGAAGGGGTAAGAGAGAAAGGGAATTGTAGAAATTATAGGGGAATAAGTTTATTGAGTGTTGATAAGGTATATGCTGGTATTTTTGGTTGAAAAGAGTGGTCGAGTGGACTAAGGACTGGTGGTGAAGAACAAGGTTGCGTTTTAGGAGTGATAGAGGATGATGTGGATCCAAATCTTTACATTGAAAACAAATGATTGAGAAAATGAGTGAGGAAGAAGAATAAATTATATTTAGGGTTTTATGGATTTAACAACAGGCGTTAGATAAGAGTTATAGGAGCTTTATGGGCAGGTATTTTAGTGATATGGTGTTGGTGGTAGGTTTCTGAATGGAATCAAAAAAGTATGTATGACGAAGGTGAAGCGTGTGTAAGAATAAATGGTTCAATGGTTTGATTGGTTTTAGGATTAATACGGAGTGAGGACAGGAGTGGTGTTATGTTCTCCTTGGTTATTTCATGTGTATATGGATGGGGTTATGAAGGAATCGAAGGTGGAGCAGGAAAATGGTGTTTAGAATGATTGGGAAAATGGAGAAGGAGTTGGAGGTGGCCCCTCCTATTATATTGCCGGATGATGTGGTCTGTGTGGCGAATCTGAGAGAGTTTTAGGAGGGATTGGTAGAGAAGATTTGGGCAGGGTATGTTAAAAGGGGAGTTTGAAAAGTAAAGTAGATAAGAGTTAAGTTATGGTTGTTGAGTGAGGTTAGTCCTCAGTGTGAAAGTTATGTTAGATTGATGAGCAGCTTGGGAGCAAAGTGTCTGAGTTTTGGGTTTTTAAAAAAAATTTATATTTAGTATGTGTGGATGAGAAGGGAACGATGATGCGGAGTGAAGTAGGAAAGTGTGAAATGGTAGAAGGTTGCTGTTAGCAAAATTAAATCGTTGGTGGAATGTAAAGGGACTAAGTCTTGAGTGCGATAGAGTCTTACATGAGGGTATGTTTGTTACCTTGTGGGTTATTGTATGGTGTGAGGACTATGGTCTTGAATAAGGAATATAGATCTTAAAGTTCAATGTGTTCAGTATGGACAATCTTAGGAGCATGTTAGGTGTGAAAAAGAATTAAATAAAGTGAGGAATGAACTATTAGAGAGTTTGTGGGTTGAAGAAAGGGGTAAATGAGAGAATAAATGAAAGTATGTTGAGATGGTTTGGTCATGTGGAAAATTGAAGATGATAAGCACGGCTGGTTAAGCGAGTATTAGTGGGAGGAGAGTGTGTTGGAACCGAACCGCTGGAGAAGACCGAAGGAAAGTGGATTGAGTTCGCGTTTGACGGAAGTCTGAAAGGGAGAGAAATGTGAGTTTGGCAGAGGCGACGGAAAAGGGCAGATTAGGAAGATGGCGGCGAGGTGGTTGAAAAGGGTATGGTTGTGGTTTTCCACGTGGGGCCCGGGGGATGAACCACTACATTTGACGATTTTACCATAGGGGGTCCGTCGCGGTCCATGATGCTCTAGGGTGGATTTTCTGTCTGTGATGAATTCTCAATAATTAATGGTACAGAGGGGCGGAAGGCTTGGCTTCCTTTCGACGATTGTTCAATGTTCTCCTCTGCTTTTCTTTTTCCGATGCTTGTAGCCGCACTCCTTACCCCAAAATTTCTTGGGGGCAAAGGAAGTGAAGAAAGGAAAAGAAAGGAATATATATAAATATTATAATTATATATATATAATATAATAGATATATTATAATATTTATATAAATATATTATATATATATTAATATATATAAATATATAAAATTGCTGATATATATATAAATATATATATATATATATATTATATTATATATATAATTTATATATATATATATATTATTTATATATACTATTATATATATATATATAATATATATTATATATATTATATATATAATATTATAATAATATAATTATAATACAGAAATTCGAAATTCAAAATTACCAATTATTCCCAAAAAACTCCCATGATAAAGGAATGCCAAAATATTTATTTATATGCATTTAATCAAATGTAGAAACATCCTCAACATCCTCATTTTTTCAAAAGAGGATGCGTATCATGTTAATGAGGATGCGGATGCGGATTCAAATTTTAAGTGTGGATGCGGCATGTTCATGTTCCATCACTAAATATATAATATTATATATAATATATATATATATATATAATATATATATAATATTAATATATATATATACTATATATATTATTAGATATATATATATATATATATATATATATATATATTATATATATATATATAGCGGACGGTGGTAGTTGGGTTGCCTGCCCACTACCACCTATCTTTTGCTAGGAATCTTGATGCACGCCTCGGAGACCTGGTCGTGACCGCCGTAAACGGCCTTCTAATTTTCGGCGAAATTGTATGAAAATCGTATGGGTAAACAATGGGAAATGTCAAGAAGAGGGAATAAATGTTGAGAAGGAGAGGGGGGGATGGATGTATTTAGAAAAAGGCAATTTGATTTGCTCGCTGTGACTGAAACAAAAAGATGAAAGGAACGGTGAAATGGAAAAATAAAGTGTGTGGTGGAAATGTGTGTGTGTGGTGTGGAAATGAATGAGAGAGGGAAAGGAATTGCAATTTTT
The DNA here is from genome assembly GCA_015478945.1 of Trachelipus rathkii. Lineage (NCBI taxonomy): Eukaryota > Metazoa > Arthropoda > Malacostraca > Isopoda > Trachelipodidae > Trachelipus > Trachelipus rathkii. The sequence continues at coordinate 18,748 of JABUQX010091840.1, read as the reverse complement.
TGATGAGTGACCTGTGGTACAAAGCTATAGTAGACTTATTGTTGTGTGGGATCCTATTGAAAAATTTTCTTTAAAAATCGCCTTTATCTTTGGACTTTCAAACTTTCAAGGTATGTGGGGTTGTGACGTATGGTCCATCTGAGGAAACGTTGAAGAAGGAGTACGATTTTTGGGTAATCTGATGAGTATGGATGGAGGTAGTAGGGAGGCTTCAGATGATAGTGTTGGGGGGGACTGAATGGTGATAGGTTGATCAAAAAAGGGATAGTATAAACAGGTGGTTTTGGGTAGTGGAGGAAAAATGAGAATGGTGGAAGTTGATTGATTCTGTTGAAGAGAGAGGTATGTGTGTAAGTAATACTTTCTTTAACACAAGAGATCCATAAGTATACTTAGAGGTTCGGTGTAGGTAGAGTTGGTTCGAGTGAAAAGTATGATTGATTTTTGTGTTTGGTGAAGAAGAGATGTTGAAGTATGTGTGGATGTTAAATCAGTGAGGGGTTTCGGAATGGGGATATATCGGATCATTAGTTAGTTCTATGTAAAAATTAAGTAGTGGGTCTAATGGATTGGAGGGGGAGGTGATACGAAAGGAAGTAGGTAAAATTAAGAGTAAGAAGTTAAGTGAACAAGAACAATAAGGATAAGTATGAAAGAGCGCTCGCTAGTAAAAAGGTTGAATGTGAACAAGTTGATACTGAACAAATCTGGGGGCCAATGAAGGAAGCAATTGGTAGTAGTGCAAAGGAAGTGTTTATGGGATGTGCTAAAGTAGGAAGTAAGAATGTAACAGCGAATGTGGAATGAAGAGTTGATGAAAGCGGTTAAAGGTAAAAAGAAAGCGTTGGTTGAATGTACTAAAGCAAATGATGAAGTTTCATAAAGAAAGATGCTTGAATTATATAAGGGAGGAAAAAAGGAAATTACTAAAAAAAGGTGGCATACGGCAGGAGAAAAAACAACGATTAAATTTGAAACAGTTTGGCAGGGGATGAATGAGGGCCATACAAGGGAATAGATAGTTCTTCTGGAAGAGAAGCGCGAAAAGGTTAAGAATGAGAATAAGGGAATTCTGCTTTAGAATTAATGAAATAGGAGCATGGTGCTTTTGTAAACTCCGATGAAAATGGATGTGAGGGGGAGTGTGAAAATAACACTTCGAAAAAATCTCACAATATTAACAAATTTATGAGGTGTTAGGTGAATGTGTGTGGGTTTGATGGGTCAGAAGAAATAGGTATTTGGGGATGAGGTTAATTAGTAAGGAGGAAGGAATGGAATTAGAGTGAGAAAGTTGAAGGATGGTAAATTTGCTGCAGGGTATAGATGATAAATTACTGGTGAAATGATCAGAGCGGAGGTGAGATTGTGATTTGATTGTATTTGGGAGTTGGCTGTTAATTAAAAGCGTTTTATGGAGGGTATAGTTCCAGATAATTAGGAGGAGAGGCGGTAATATACCCTTATATTGAGGGTAAGGGAGAAAGGTGATTGTAGAATTTGGGAATAATATTGAAGTGTTGTGTAGGAAAGGTATATGCTTGGTTATTTTGGTCGAAACGGAGTGCGGCCGAGTGACTGAAGGACTGATTGGTGAAGGAAAAACAGGTTGCGTTTAGGAGTGGTAGAGGATGTGTGGTCAAATCTTTACATTGGAAAAACAAATGATTGAGAAAATGAGGGGAGAAGTAGAAAAAATTATTTAGTTTAGGATTTGCACAGGCGTTATGATAGTAATAGGGAAGGCTTTATTGGGCAGTATTAGTGATATTTGTGTTGTGGTATAGGCTTCTGAAATGGAATTCAAAAGTATTGTATGGACGATAGTGAAAAGCGTGTGTAAGAAAAATGGTGTCAATGTTGATTGGTTAGGATTAATAGGCGGGAGTAGACAGGTTGTGTATGTTCCCTTCCTGGGTTATTTCAATTTGTACATGGATGGGGTTATGAAGAATTCGAGGTGGGGATGCAGGAATGGTGTAGAATTGATGGAGAAAATGGAGATGAGTGGAGGGTGCCCCACTTATTATATGCGGATGAATTTGGTTTTGTGTGGCGAAATCTGAAGAGAGTTTGAGAGGATTGTAAGAGAGATTTGGCAGGGTATGAAAAAAAGGAGGGGTTTGAAAAGTAAACGTTAGATAAGAGTTAAGGTTATGGTTGTGAGGAAGGACAGTCCTCAGTGCTTGAAGTTATGTTAGATTGGGAGCAGCTTGAGCAAGTGTCTGAGTTTAAATTTAGGGTATGTGTTGGATGAGAAGGGAACGATTGATGCAGAGTGTAGTAGGAAGGTGAATGGCAGAAAGGTTGCTGGTGCAATTAAATCGTTGGTGAATGTAAAAGGGACTAAGTTCTTGGTTGCGCTAGGGTCTTACATGAGGGTATGTGTTTACCCTGTGTTATTGTATGTAGTGAGACAAGTCTGGATAAGAAGTATAGACTAAAGTTCAATTTGTGTTCAGATTGACAATTCTTAGGAGCCATGCTAGGGTGTTGGAGAAGAATTAAAAAAATGAGGAATGGAAATTATTAGAGAGTTGTGTGGTTGAAGAGAAAGGGTAAATGAGAGAATAATGAAAGTATGTTGAGTTGGTTTGGTTATGTGGAAAGATGAATGATAGGGTCGGTTGGTTTAAGCGGGATGTTAGTGGGAGTGTGTTGGGGAAACCGGACGGGCTGGGGAGACCGGAAGAGAAAGTGGATTGAGTCAGTGAAACGAAATGTCTAAAAGAGAGAAATTGAGTTTTGCAGAGGGCGAGAATAAAGTGCATGGATAGGAGAGAATGGCGGGGGTTTTTGTATTGGGGCATGGTTTGGGCACACCTGGGCCAAGATAACCCTTACATTAACGATTTACCATAGTGAGGGGTCCGTCGCGGGCCCATGAAGCTCTAGGGCGGATGTTCTGTCTGTGACGAGTTTTCACTAATTAATGGTACAGAAGGGTGTGGTAAGGCTGGGCTTTTCCTTTCGGACATTTGTTCTTTTTGACTCTACTGCTTTTCTTTTCGATGCTTGTAGCGGACTTACTTCCAATCTTGGGAAAAAAGGTAGATAAAGAAGGAGAAAGAATATATTATATATATATATATAATATATATATATATATATATAATATATACTATATAATATATATATATATATTATAATATATATATATATTATATATAAATATATATATACTATTATAATTATATATATATATATTATAATATACCTATATATATATATTATTATATATATATATAATATATATAATATATAATATAAATATATATATATATATTAATATATAAATATATATATAATATATATATATATATATATATATATATATATATTATACTGTATATATATATATAATATATATATATATATATATATATATATATATAATATTATATATTATATATATATATAATATAATTATTAAAGTCCTTTTATAATTTAAATCTAACGAACACCCTAGAGTAGACTGCATAGATATCAACTGTTGGGGTCTCTCCACCTCTAGGTGAACGACTCGACTCGACTCGAGCCCCCTCCTGGAAAATATGTTTTTAGGGGGGGGCTGGAGCCGATGGGGAGAGAGGGGGGAAAAGAAGTCCCCCCCCCCGTCGTCTACCTAAGAGGCAGGAGAGGAACCCAGGACGGCTGATATCTATTGCGGTCTACTCTGGGTGTTCGTTAGGTTTTAATCATAAAATGACTTATTATATAATATATATATATATATATATATATATATATAATAATATATATATATATATATATATATTATAAATATAATATTATATATAATATTTAATTAATTATAATATATATTATAATATATATATATATATATATATATTATATATATATATATATACAAAACATAAACTTGTATACGAAAAAGAGCGAGTCAATCACGCAGAATTTTCTACTGTGTTCAGATGGACAATCTTTGGAGCGGTAGAGTGTGAGAAGGGGAATGTAAAATTTGAGGAATGAAAGTATTTAGGAGAGTTGTGTGGTGAAGAAATGGGTAAATTAGAGAATAAATTAAAGTACATAGAGATTGGTTTGGTCATGTGGAAAGGATGGAGATAAGTCGGTTGGTTAGCGGATATATAGTGGTGTGTTGGAATATCAACCGGACGGGAGACTTTGAAGAAAGAGGTGGATTGAGGTCGTAAAGGAATTCTGGAGGTGAGAAAATGCAAGTTTGGCAACAGCGAAGAAGAAAAGGTGCATACCAGGAGGAATGGCGGAGATTTTTGTGAGGTTGTGAACTCAGGGCCATGGGATGAACCCTACATACCGAGATGCCAAAGTGATGTCCCGTTCGCGGTCCTTATTGAAGCTCTATGTTTAAAAAACCACCCCATTTTCTGAATGCGGACGAGTTCTTCATAATTAGGTCTAAGAGTGCGGTAAAGTTGGCTTTTCTTCGGGGACTGCGTCATATTCTTCAATACTTTTCTGCTTCCGGTGCATGTACGCACCCTCACCCCCCAGTCTTGGGAGGATAATAATAATAATATAAAATAATAATAATTAATATAATAATAATATTGATTAATTAATAATAATGATAATAATAATAATAAATAATAAAAGATTAATATAATAAATAATAATTAAAATACATAAAATAAATTATGAGGAAGGAATAAAATAAAAATAAGAATAATATAATAATAATTAATAATAATAATAATAATAAAATAATAATAAGGATAATGGAATAGGAATAGGAATAGGAATAGGAAATAGGAATAGGAATAGGGGGGGAATCAATAGGGATTAAATAATAATAATAATAGGAATATGTATAGGAATAAACATAAGAATAAGAATAAGATAATATATAAATAATAATAATAATATAATAATAATAATAATAATATTAAATAAAATAAAATAATAATAATAATATAATAAATAATTAATAATATAATAATAATTATAATAATAATAATAAATAATAATTAATCTAATATTAATCATTAATTAATAATAATAATAAATAATAAGAAGGAAAGAGAAGAAAAAAAAAGAAGAAAGAGAAAAAAAAGAAAGAGGAGAAGAAGGAAGAGAAGAAGAAGAAGAAGGAGAAAAGAAGAAGAAAGGAGAATAGAGAAGAAGAAAAGAGAAAGAGAAGAGAAGAAGAAGAAGAAGAGAAGAAGAAGAAGAAGAAAGAAGGAAGAAGAAGAAGAAAGAAGAGAAGAGAAAGAAGAAAGAAGAGAAGAAGAAGAAGAAGAAAGAAAAAGAAGAAAAAAGAGGAAGAAAGAAGAAGAAGAAGAAGAAGAAAGAAGAAGAAGAAGAAGAAGAAGAAGAAGGAAGAAGAGAAGAGAAAGAAGGGACAGAAAACTACAGAACACCGAACTTAGCAAAGACTTTGCAGGTCCCACTCAAGGCTAGGTCTGTTTAGTTTTGTTTATTTAATTCTGTTGATGTGCCTACTGTTATTAAAAAAAACTATGTATTTGTTGTGTAGAAGAATAAGAAGGAGAAGAAGAAGAAGAAGAAGAAGAGAAGAAGAAGAAGAGAAGAAGAAGAAGAGAAGGAAGAAAGAAGAAAGAAGAAGAAGAGAAGAAAGAAGAAGAGAAGAAGGAAGAAATATAATATTATAATATATTATATATATATATATATATATAATATAATATTATATTAATATATTATATATATATATATATATATATATATATATTTATTTAGGATAAAATTAGGAAATATTGTAAAATATAAATTAATATATATACGGTATATATATATATATATATATATATATATATATATATATATATATATATATATATATATATATATATTATATATATATATATATATATTATTATATTTAATATATACATTTTTTTTTTATAGTATAGATTTTACCAAACTTTAAAACGTTTGCTTTTATTTACTAAGTTCTGATTGCCCTTTAATTAATTCTTCTATTCTTTAGAAGTTTTGAATTAAAGGGGGAAAATATTTCTCAAGACATTTTAATTAATTTTACCTTGCTATAAATTAATAATATAATGCCCAAAATGACGGGCCCACTCTAGCTTTCGTCTGTTCTTTCTTTCAGACATTGTTCAAGAGAGAGTTCATTCCATAAATTTTAAGCAAAGAATAAATTATTTTAGTTGGATGTTACTTTTTTTATTTTTCTTGATGATCCTAATGCTATATTCTGAATGAAGTCTATTTTAAACTCACCGTCTTGTTTATTAAAGTTCCCTGAATTTTTTATGAAATTATGCTTCAATAATTTCTTTTATTGATTTGTGGCAGAGGAGATTGGTTTGCATATTTGAATAATCTTTGTATGATTTCCGGGTTGAATCTGTGTGCTACCAACGTGAATTAATTCTTTGCCAGATAGCAATCTTGTTTGTGTTGCTCTCGACGGTCTTTTCAAAATATTGTCTTCGCCATTTTAATATGAGTCAGAACAGTGTAAACAAGGGACACGGTAAACCACAGGGCCTGTTTTTATATTCGCGGATTTTTCGGGGGACAAAAGCAACTTTTTAGTCAGTAAATTTATTGGAACCAACAATATAACATTTTTGAGGGATAAATTTATTTGGGACCCAAAGGGATTTGGGGGAGGGGAAAAAAAAGAACTAGTGTAGTTCTCTGTGTTTAACTTCCTGAATTTAAATCTTCAATTTTTGGCTTGTGAAGCTTTTATTGGAAAAGTAAACGACATTCAAACGAGAAATAAAAAACTTTCAGAATTGTTTAACTAATCGTTCATTATGTTTTCAGACTAATTTTACCAACAAGGTTTTCCAGGCCAGCGATCCAATTTTTGTTGACTATTTAAAACAGGGGCTTTCATTGGGAAAAAAGATATTGCTTTTACCTAAAGGAGGAAAAATATTAATTTAAATAAAATTTCTGATTCTCATCTTTTAAAAATTAGGTTACTGGACGATTAAGTTAGTTTGTACATACTGGCCGAATTATCAACCTTTTTAACCTACCGTGCTTTTTATCCCCTCCCAAAAAGACGGGAAAGTTTACTTTTGGGATACGGCTTGTCTCTTTCTTTGGATAATGATGACCCATGGTTGCAGTTTTTTGCTGATTTTGATCGTTGGCGCAAAGTTTACCGCTCTTCTGATATTAATCAAGATTTGTTTAAAGGTTTTTTGATCTCTTCCATCGCTAATAACCTCCAAGTTCAAGAAAATTTCCAAAAAAAAATTTTTACCCGGCCCTGTATTGCCCTTTAAAAACACACCTGAAACCTATGTATAATCAAATCGGATAAAGGGACAAAAACATATGTGATTATGTCTTAGCAGGGGACTTACCATTAGTTAAGTTGTTGTCTGTCCTCTCTTGATCCCGATTTACATATTACCCCCCTGGTAAAAAAAAACCCCCAAAACTTGTTCCCATAACGCTTTTATAGGTTCTCTACAACAAAATTTTAAAAAACGAATCTTACCATTCTTCAACGCCAAACTTTAAATCCTCCCACATGACACAACTATCAAATTCTACGGGATACCAAAACACAATTTAAACACACATTTCCTTTCGCCCCATCATTGGGAAATACCAATAAATTACCACCTCAAACTCTCTAAATGGCTCCACACTTTAAAACGTTAATAGGTAAAATATTTTCGAATTCCATTTAAAAAACGAGCCACTTTCATATCCAAAAACAATAACATTAACCCCTCTTTCTCCATTTAGTAAGTTTTGACGTCACTTTCTGCTGTTTAATTTCTGTTCTGTCCCTTCACACTCTCTTTACTAACAATTTCTTTCACTGGAAAACGACATTCTTTACATATTCCTTTTTCAAACTTATTAAATCAAATTTTGGATCAAAAAAATCTTTTTTTTCTTATTTCATTCACATAACTTTTTTCAAATATGAACACCACCTTCTATAAAACAAAACCATCTGACTAAAGCAATGGGTTTCCCCTCTGTCCCCACTGTATTAAATTTTCATGGAACTCATCGAACATTACCATATCTTTACACACCCTCTTCTTTCTCTAACACTTACTGGTTGCGATTGTCGATGACATTTTTCGCAGCCATCCCTCTTCCCACTAACCCACAACACATTTTACAACATATAAACAGCATACATCAAAATATTAAATTCACTATCGAAACCTCTACCAACAATTCCCTTCCTTTTCTTGACACCCTTCTTCTCTTGGTCCAACACACAGAAGATACATTTTTCTATCTATAGAAAACCTACATCCACTCCAACATACATACATTGGTATTCCGCGCACACATTAAACACAAAAATAGCCACTTTATCTTCTTTATATCTTCGAGCGTTTAGGCTAATGCTCTCCTCAGGTCATTTGAGAGCTGAAACCGACCTTAATATTTAATACATTTAAAAATTTTAAAAAATAATCCCACTTCACTGTATCAATTAAAGCTTTTTCACAAAGCCAAATTGAAGTTTTATTCAGGAGTTAACACAAGAGAAAACCTTTTATAGTTCCTTTTGCCCTCCCCACATTATCCTTATGGGTCCCATAAAAAAGTTATTTTCCCTTCAAAAATGTTGTAATATTGTCCTTTTTCAATAATTTACTGTAAAAAAAGTTTCTTTGGTTCCCCGATCCGCGAATATAAAAAACAGGCCCTTGTGGATTTACCGTGTCCCTTGTTACACTGTTCACTCATATTTTGGCGAGACAAATATGATTTTGAAGACCGTCGAGACAAACCAAACAAGATTTGCTATTGCAGAATTAATTCAAGCGTTGTAGCACACAGATCAAAACCCCGGAAATCCATACAATTAGATATTCTATTGCAACCCAATCTTCCTCTGCCCCCACAAATCAATAAAAAAGAATTATTGAAGCATATTCATAAAAAATTTCAAATAGGGAACTTCAAATAAACAGGACGGTGAGCTTAAAAATAGACTTTCATTCAGAAATATAGCATTAGATCGTCAACGAAATATTTAAAAAAATAATCCAACCTAAAAAAATTTAATTTTTGCTTAAAATTATCGGAATGAAACTCTTACTCTTGAACAACGGTCTGAAGAAAAGAACAGACGGAAAGCTTAGAGTGGGCCCGTCATTTTGGGCATTATATTATTGTTATATATTGAATTAGATTTTAATAAACATTTTGGAAGAAATATTTTAATATTGTTTCCAATTACAGTTTAATGAATAGTTAATTAATTAAAGGGCCAATCAAAAACCTAGTTATATATATAATATATAATACTATAATTAATATATATATTATATATAAAATATATATATATATATAATTATATATATATATCTATATATATATATATATAATATCTATATATATATATATTATATATATATATATATTAATTATATATATATTAGTATAATAAATTATATTATATATATATATATAAATTATTATTTACATCTACATAGATATCTTATCACTCCAAGATAAATAAGTTATTATCTATAATATATATATATTAATATATATTATATATAATATATTATATATTATTATTATATATATATAATATAATTATAATATATATATAATATATATATTCTATATATAATAATATATATTATATAATATATATATAATTAATTTATATATATATAAATATATATATATATATATATATAAAGCAATTTTGTGTAGTTGCCAAACAAGTGCCTAATCAATTTATGGAACAAAATAAAAGCAACATACAATTGAGGGTGATGTGAAGGTATTTTGAATGCCCAACCAGAAAAAACAAATAATTATTCTTAACCAGATCAGAACCAGAGATTTTTTGTAAGCTGATGCTGGCGGCTTCTGTTTTTTCTTCCTATGACGCACTTGTTGCGGCTGCTGTGGGCGATGGTGTTGTTGCTGTTGCTGCTGCTGCTGCTGCTGCGGGTTTTGTTGTTGCAGCTGTTGTTGTTGTCTTTGCTGCAGCAGCAGCCGTTTCTTCTCTTTCATCTCTTTTTGTACCTTGAAAAAATTATAAAGAATTGACAGTAATAGTCTGTTATGACATTCTTTGGGGGAGTCGATACCACCTCTAAATTTAAAGATATGATGTGAGATAAAGTAATCTTTTCAAAAGTATTTTAGGAGAACTTATATATAATCGATAATTTATTAATAGATTTCATTCTCTTTCTGAAGATAAAACTAATTAATTTTTAAAAACTAGGAAATGTCAAACAAAAAGCAATTATAAATGTTTACTTAGCTTGGGAATGTGGCTTTGATTTTATCCGCCATTTGTGCTTATGTATTTATAAATGTTGTAGATAAGTACAAAAGCACAAATGGCGGATGTGTTAATAATGAAAGGAGGGAGAGGCGACAACATTAAGTTATATGTTGAAGGAAAAAGGGCAGGATAGGAAGAAGAGAGAGACGAGAAAAATGGTTTAGTTGAATAAATCTGCTAAACTATCCAATTTATTTTTTTTAATTCAGGAAAGGGAATGTCATCAACGTCGAAAAATGATTTCATCTTATGGAGTGACGTCATCGTTGAAGAAGATAATTTTATTTATAATTAGTGTTGACTAAGTTTAATTTTATTATTAGCTATTTGTGGTTTTGTACTTATCCATGTTATTTTATTTATTTCTTTCATGGCTTTATTTCTATCATTTCTTTAATAACAGCGATGTCTATCCTCAATCAATTTAACTCGTCACTCCTGAAGTGGAATAGATTGCTTTACTCAATGTTTTATCAATTTTTATTTCTATAACAACATTTTCCCCTGTAATTCTCTAAATGTGTTTCTCAAATAAATAGTTGTTTGAGCCCCTTCAACTAATGCTAACGTTTCAGCTTCTATTGCTGATCTCGCCACCCTCTTGGCAACTCCCGATTTCCAAAATATCAGACACTTTTTCTTACTTTCATCTACCAAACTAATTATATAACCTATTTGTGACTTCTCTTTGTCGACATTTCCCAATGAAGCGTCTGTGTACACTTCAAACCTAATTCTTCCTTCTCTTAACTCCTCCATTTTTATCTTTAACTCTTCTCTTCTTATTTTCCTAATTACTCTACTAACTTTCTTCATATCCTTCCCATAATCTATCTTATTAGCCTTGCTCAAGTCACTCAAACTATAAGCAATGTCTGGTCTATTATGTTGACTCACCCAGTTTATTTATTAGTGATGGACCAGATGTCAAAATTTGACTGTTTGCGGATGTGGATGCGGATGTGCCGTTAAGTGAGGATGCGAATGCGGATGCGGATCTTAGCAGATGAGGACGCGGATGCGGATATTTAACCATAAAAGCTAATGTCAATTTTTAAATACAAAATAATGCTACATCATAATTTTCTCGCTTACATTTATTATTATTATTAAGTTATAGTTATTTTATGTATATATATATGTTATATATATATATATATATATATATATATATATATATATATATATATATATATATATATATATATATATATATATATATATATATATATATAACGTTAAGAATGAGAATAAGGGAACCACTTCACGGCAGATTCTATTCAAGGATGGGGTGTTGCACACCTCAGATATTCATCAACTAACGCAAATTACGCAGATGAGAACAGGCGCAGGCTTTAAAGTGAGAGAGATTAAATTCAGCAGGAAACACATGAAGATGGAAGAGAATACCACAGAACAGAGGTGGCAAAAAAGAAGGAAGCACCGCAGCGAACAAGCCTGGAGTTACCAATATCAACACAAAACTCATGCGCCGACACAGCACCCCTTGTGCTACGAGGGCGTCGTAAAGGTGGTAGTACGCGAGTGATAAGCTCCATCGAGCACCTGCCGCTGCGGTACCTATAGAAAAGAGATAAAGCACCAACATCGCGCCGTAAAGATAGAGGGTCAAGTGAGCTGGAAATTGCAGAACAGTTTATAAGCCTTTTGGCCTTTGTCTCGACCTTATCCAAAAGCCTGGTGAAACCAGAGCCCCTTGATATTTCTTGAAGAACGCCATAGCAAGGGCGGATGAGGCCCTTGTATAGATGGAGCAACTGAGAAGAGGAAAAAAAAAGTCTCGCAGCCTAAACAGAACTTCCAGTTTCTTTGGGGCCGCCCTAGCAACTGTTGTGATGCGAGGTTTCCAAGACATTTTTTTGTTTATGTTAAGGCCAAGGATATTTATATTGTCAACAGGAGACGAGAGAACCGTCGAAAGAGATAGGAAAGTTATAAGGTGTCTTAGAGAGGGAGATTTGTAGAAGTTGGGTTTTTAAAGAATTGAATTTCACAAGGTTGAGACGACCCCACCCGGAAATTCTATCCAGATCAGCGAGATTAGAAATCGGAAAGATTAAGACGAGAGGCAATTCTAGAAGTAAAAGAGGGGGCAGAATTGAAATGAGTTGAAGAATGAAGAGTTGAGCCATCAGCATACGAGTGGATAGTGTTAGACGTGCAGGTGATGAAAGATCATTAATGAAAGTAGGAATAAAGTAGTAGGAGATAAGACAGAACCCTGAGGAACACCACTTTTGACAGAAAAAGAAGAACAAATCGCCCCATCAGCAACAGCCGATATTGAGTGATTTGAAAGAAAACTAGACACAAGTAAGCAAAGAAAAGGAAGAAACCCAAAGGAGGGGAGCTTGGAGAGCAGTGACGCGTGTCGTTCGGTCAAATGCCTTGGATATGTCAAGCGCCACCACGCAAGTCTATCCGTAGTTCTGAGGGCGGAAAACCATAAATCAGTTAGATAAAAAAGTATATCGCCAGAAGACCTTGAGCTCCGAAACCGTACTGGCGATCGGAAAGAAGTGAATGAGACTCCAGATGATCTAAGAAATGAGAGTCGAGAAGGGTTTCAAAGATCTTAGATAGAATACAAGTGAGAGCTATAGGGAGATAGTTAGAAGGATCAGAGCGGCTTCCTTTTTTTCTGGAAACAGGTTGGACATGCTTGCTTCAATATTGAGGGAAAGTATTAGATTGAGACATAGAGAATATATGTTGAACGAGGCGCGGGATCAGCACGAAAGCACACTCCATCAAAACTCGGAGAGGAATGCCGTCATCCTGGCCACCCTCCTTCCTAACGTAGATTACAGGAGCCCATGCACCTGATCAAATGTAAATCACAGGCAATGGCATAGGACACCTGAGAAGGGAAGGAGGAGGAGAGGTGTGGAGGAGGAGGAGGAGTGCCAGGAATCGTCTTAGGGTTGAGTGAGAAAATAGAGGCTGATGGGATTTTCCTTTTCAGTTGGAGAATTAGCAACAGAACCAACAGATCGAATAAGAGGAGGAAAGACAGATTTACAGAAGTTGTTGGAGATGTTTTTGGCAAAAGAAAGATTTATCAGTAGGAGAATCAAGGGAGGTTAGCGCACTTCGTTTGATGAAAGCCCACTTTGCTCGACGAAAGAGTATCTCTGCAACGATTTCTAGCCGAATGAAAATTAGCAAGTGTGATAGAAGAACGATCATTTTTCCACCCCCGATACGCACTGTCTCTAGCCTGAATGACCAGAGAGCAAGCACGATCGAACCATGGATTTTGAGGAGAGAAAGATTTAGTCGAAGAAGGAATGAACCTGCTCATACCATCAACGATTACAGCTCCCACCTTATCGGCAGAAGCCGAAGCGTCACCAGAATCAAAGCAGTCATTCCAATTATAGCTAGCGTAGAAACGACGCAAGGCCCCCCAATCGGCCCGATCAAAGTGCCAGAAAAAACGCATATATATAGCAGCAGCAGCAGGCGTTGCTGGCTATTACTGGTTGGTTAGCATATTTGTTGTGATTACAAGTTATTGGTATATATATCCGCTATATATATATATATAAATATATATATATATATATATATATATATATATATATATATATATATATATATATATTTTATATATAAATTTTCCATTCTTTCAATCCACCCTCTTTATCACAGACATCCCTACTACTCATATCCCTGTGTGTGGGGGAGAAAGAATTGCCCACATCGTATGTCCTGCGTGTCGTAGGAGCCGACTAAGGGACGGTGATAGTTGGGTTGGCTGCCTACTACCATCTATTTCTTGCCAGGAATGCTAATGCAGGCCTCGGAGAAGGTCGTGATCGCCGTAAACGGCCTTCTATTTTTCGGCGAAACTGTATGAATCGTATGGGTACATGGAATGTCAGAGGAATAAATGGTGAGGAGAAGAGGAGAGAGGTGATGGATGTATTTAGAAAGGGCAAATTTGATTTGCTCGCTGTGACTGAAACAAAGATGAAAGGAAAAGGTGAAGTTGAGTGGTGTGGTGTGAAATGTGTGCGTGCTGGTGTGGAAGAGAATTAGAGAGGGAGAGAAGGAGTTGCAATTTTGATGAATGACCTGTGGTACAGCCATGGTAGAATTTTGTGTGTGTGAGTCCAGAATTTCTAATTGTTAAATTTAAGTTTGAAAGGCCTGGTGTATGTGTATTGTGACGTATGGTCCAATTCAAGATGAGGAAATGTTGAAGAGAAAGTACGATTTTTGGGATAATTTGGAATGTGATCTTCTGATGGGGTGTAACAGGCTAGATTGATAGTGTTAGGGCATTTGAAAAGGACAACGATCAATAGAATGCCGAGGGGAGAATAGGGGTGAACACAGTAATGTGAATGGTAGGAAGGTGATTGATTTCGGAGGAGAGAGGTATGTGTGTGTAAGTAATGCTTTCTTTAAACACAAGAGTATCCATAAGTATACTAGAGTTGGTGTAGGTAGAGATGGTATCGAAGTGAAAAGTATGATTGATTTTGTGTTGGTGAAGAAGGAGATGTTGAAGTATGTGTTGGATGTTAAATCAGTAGTTTAGGAATGGGATTATCGGGTCATTATGTTGTTCTCTATGTAAAATTAAGGTTAGTGGGGGCTTGATGGAGAGGAAGGTGATACGAAAGGAAGTAGGTAAATTAAGAGTGAGAAGTTATGAACAAGACAATAAGGATAAGTATGTAAGAGCGATCGCTAGTAAATCGGTTGAATGTGAACAAGTTGATACTGAACAAATCTGGGGGCAAATGAAGGGAGCAATTGTTAGTAGTGCAAAGGAAGTGTGTGGATGTGCTAAAGTAGGAAGTAAGAATGTTAACAGCGAATGGTAGAATGAAGAGGTGATAAAGCGGTTAAATCTGGTAGAAAACGGAAGGGTGGTTGAATGCTAAAAGAGACTATGAACTTTGATAAAAAAGTTTATTTTAATTATATGAGGAAAAAGAAATACCAAAAGGTGCCGTAGGAGAAACAAGAGGTAAAATGAACAGTTTGAAGGAGGATGAATGAGGACATACAGGGGAATAGGAAGCTCTGGAAGGAAGGAAAGGTTAAGAATGAGAATAAGGGGAATCTGCTTAGAATAATGAATAGGGATGGTGCTTTTGTAACTGATGAAATGGATGTGAGGGGAGTGTGGAAAGAACACTTTTGAAAATCTGCACAATATTAATAGTAATGATGAGGTAGTTAGTGAATGTGTGTGGTTTTGATATGCAAGAAGGAATAGGTATTTTGGGATGAGGTTATTAGCAAGGGAGGAGGTAATGGGTAGAGTGAGAAAAGTTGAAGAATGGTAAATCTGCAGGTATCGATGAAATTACCGGTGAAATGATCAAGAGTGGAGGCGAGATGGTGATTGAGTGTATTTGGAAGTTGTGTAGTAAAGCGTTTATGGAGGGTATAGTTCCAAGGGATTGAGGAGCGGCATTATACCCTTATAATTGTATAAGGGTAAGGGAGAAAAAGGGAATTGTAGAAATTATAGGGAATAAGTTTATTGAGTGTTGTAGGAAAGGTATGCTGGTATTTTGTTGAAAGAGTGTCGAGTGACTGAGGGACTGGTTGGTGAAGAACAAGGTGTTTTAGGAGTGGTAGAGGATGTGTGGATCAAATCTTTACATTGAAACAAATGATTGAGAAAATGAGGGAGAAGAAGAATAAATTATATTTAGGTTTTATGGATTTGATACCAGGCGTATGATAGAGTTAGGGAAGCTTTATGGCAGGTATTATGATATATGGTGTTGGTGGTAGGCTTCTGAATGAATCAAAAGTATGTATGACGATAAGTGAAGCGTGTAAGAATAAATGGTGTCAATGGTGATTGGTTTAGATTAATAGCGAGTGAGACAGGGTTGTGTTATGTCTCCTTGGTTGTTCAATGTATATGGATGGGGTTAAGTGGAAAGAATTGGAGGGTGGGATGGCAGGAAAATGGTGTTAGAATGATGGAGAATGGATATGAATGGAGGGTGCCCTACCTATTATATGCGGATGATTTGGTTTTGTGTGGCGAATCTGAAGAGAGTTTAGAGGATTGGTAGAGATTTGGTGGGTATAAAAAAGAGGGGTTTGAAAGTAAACGTAGATAAAAGGTTATGGTTGTGAGTGAGGACAGTCCTCAGTGTGAAGTTAAGTTAGATGATGAGCAGCTGGAGCAAGTGTCTGAGTTTAAATATTTAGGGTATGTGTTGGATGAGAAGGGAACGGATGATGCAGAGTGTAGTAGGAAAGTGTGAATGGTAGGAAGGTGGCTGGTGCAATTAAATCGTTGGTGAATGTAAAGGGACCAAGTCTTGAGTGCGCTAGAGTCTTACATGAGGGTATGTTGTTACCTGTGTTATTGTATGGTAGTGAGCCATTGGTTTGAATAAGAAGTATAGATCTAAAGTTCAATGTGTTCAGATGGACAATCTTAGGGGCATGCTAGGTGTGAAAAGAATTAATAAAATGAGGAATGAACGTATTAGAGAGTTGTGTGGTGTGAAGAAAGGTAAATGAGAGTAATAAATGAAAGTATGTTGAGATGGTTTGGTCATGTGGAAAGAATGAACATAGTCATTGGTTAAGCGGATGCACATGGAGTGTGTTAAAAACCATCAGCTGGGAGACCACCGAAGAGAAAGTGGATTGAGTCGGTGAACGAATGTCTGGAAGGAGAGAAATGTGAGTTTGGCAGAGGCGAGAATAAAAGGTGCATGAAAGGAGAGAATGGCGGGGTTTTGCATGGGGGCATGGTTGTGGCCCCACCTGGGCTAAGTATGGGGATGAACCCTACATTAACGATTTACCTGCTAGTGGTCCGTCGTGGTCCCATGAAGCTCTAGGGCGGATTTTCTGTCTGTGACAGTTTTCATCAATTAATGGTACAGAGGGTGTGGTATATTGGGCTTTCTTTTCGGGACATTTGGTCAAGTATTCTCCTACTCGCTTTCCGATGCCAGGCGGACCTTACCCCAATCTTGGGAAAAAGGTAGATAAAGAGAGAAAGAAATATATATATATATATATATACATAAGTTATGCTGCTATGGCATATAGCAGCAGCATATATATATATACAGCAGCATATAGCAGCATATATATATATATATATAGTATATATAGCAAAGTCCTTTTTATAATTTAAATCTACCCATTCACCTAGACTGCATAGATATCACCAAATAAATCACCTCTAGGTGAACGACTCGACCTCTCGAGCCCCTCCCCTGGAAATATGTTTTTAGCTGAGCCGATGGGGAGAGGGGGGAAAGAAGTCCCCCGTCGTCTACCTAGAGGCAGAGAGACCCAGGACGGCCGATATTAATTCATGCGGTCTACCTAGGGTGTCTTCGTTGCCTTTAAACTCCATAAAACGACTCTTTATATATATATATACATATTGTTATATATATAATAGCAAAGAAATGCTGTTATTGTTGTTGGTTATTATTGTTATATATATATATATTATTGGTTATTATTATGGTTAAGGTTATTATTATATTATAGTTATATATATATATATATATATATATATATATAAGTATATATATATACAAAACATAACTTGTATACGAAAAAGAGCGAGTCAATCACGCAGAATTTTCTACTGTGTTCAGATGGACAATCTTTGGAGCGTGTTAGGTGTGAGAAGAATTGATAAAATGAGGAATGAAAGTATTAGAGAGTTGTGTGGTGTGAAGAAATGGGTAAATGAGAGAATAAATTAAAGTACATAAAGATGGTTTGGTCATGTGGAAAGGATGGATGATAGTCTGTTGTTTAAGCGGATATATAGTGGTGTGTTGGGAATCAACCGGCTGGGAGACTGAAGAAGAGGTGGATTGAGTCAGTAAAGGAATGTCTGGAGGTGAGAAATGCAAGTTTGGCACAGGCGAGAAGAAAGGTGCATACCAGGAGTGAATGGCGGGATTTTGTGAGGGGGGGGTATGGTTGTGGACCATCAGGGCCATGGGATGAACCCCACATTGACGAGATGCCAAAGTGATGGTCCGTCGCGGTCCTATGAAGCTCTATGGTGCATTTTCTGAATGCGACGAGTTCTCACTAATAGGTCTAAAGAGTGCGGTAAAGTTGGGCTTTCTTTCCGACTTGCGTCATATTCTTCAACTACTTTTCTGCTTCCGGTGCATGTTACGCACCCTACCCCCAGTCTTGGGAGGAATAATAATAATAATAATAATAATAATAATAATAATAATAATAATAATAATAATAATAATAATAATAATAATAATAATAAAAATAATAATAATAATAAGAATAAGAATAATAATAATAATAATAAGAATAAGAATATGAAGAAGAATAATAAGAATAAGAATAAGAATAAGAATAATAAGAATAAGAATAATAATAATAATAATAATAATAATAATTGAAGCGGCGCAATGAAAACGCGAAAGCGTTTCAATGATAAATGCGAAAACGGTTAAACACCCGTGATCTGATTGAACGAAGTACAAC
>JABUQX010091838.1:27500-41716 GCA_015478945.1 Trachelipus rathkii | reverse complement strand
TTAATGGTGAGCAGGCTGGAGCAAATGTCTGAGTTTAAATATTTAGGTATGTGTTGGAAGAGAGGAACGGATGATGCAGAGTGAGTAGGAAAGTTGTGGAATGGCAGGACAGGTTGCTGGTCCAATTAAATCGTTGGTGAATGTAAAGGGACTAAGTCTTAAGTGCGGCTAGGTCTTACATGAGGGTATGTTGTTACCTTGTTATTGGATGGTAGTGAGACTATGGTCTGGAATAAGAAGTATTAGATTAAAGTTCAATGTGTTCAGATGGACAATCTTAGGAGGCATGCCTAGTGTGAAAAGAATTAATAAAAAGAGGAATGAACTTATTTGAGAGTTGTGTGTGTGAAGAAAGGGGTAAATGAGAGAATAAATGAAAGTATGTTAATGGTGTTGGTTCATGTGGAAAGGATGGAATATAGTCGGTTGGTTAAGCGGATGTAATAGTGCGTTGAGGTGTTGGGACCGACCGGGCTGGGAGACCGAAGAGAAAGTTGATCGAGTCGGTGAACGAATGTCTTAAGGAGAGAATGTGAGTTTGGCAGAGCGAGAATAAAGGTGCATATAAGAGAGAATGGCGGGTTTTGTATGGGGCATGGTGTGCCCACCTGGCCAGGGGAGAACCCTTACTTGACGAGTTTAACCATAGTAGGCATCGCGGTCCCATGAACCTAGGGTGGATTTTTCTGTCTGTGACGAGTTTCACTAATAATGTACAGAGGGCGGATAAGGCTGGCTTTCTTTTCGACTTGTAATTCTCCCTACTTCTTTCCTTTTTCCATGCTTGTAGGCGCACCTTACTCCCCAGTCTGAAGAGAGTAGTAAAGAAGAGAATATATATATATTATAAATTAATTTTTTAAATATAAATATATATATATATATATATAAATATTATAATATATATATATATATAATATATATATATAATATATTTATATATATATATATATATATAATAATATAATATGTATATATATATATAAAGGCATTTGATTCGGTGCCAAGAAAAAGCTCTGGAGAGCTATGGGAGAGGAATTATGGAGTGAGGGTAGATTAAAGAAGGCAATAAAAAGTATGTATGAAATGCAGTTGTAATGTTAGAACTGAATGCGAGAACGATAGATGGTTGAGTGAAAACAGGAGTGAAGCAGGGAGTGTTTTATCTCCTGCTGTGTATATTATATTTAGACGTGGTGATTAGGAAAGTGAGGGAGAAGGGAGAATTTGAAGGGGACATAATGGCATATGCAAACGATCTGGCATGTTAGAGCGAGAGAGAGGAGACGATTCGAGAGTTGGTGGAGTTGTTTGCGGAGTTGGATAAAGCAGGGATGAGGATAACGTACAGAAGACAGAGATATAACAATAACCGGAGGGATGAGGATGTGGTGAGAGCGGGAGGAGTGAAGTCGTTAAATACCTGCAATTTATCCGGAGATGTTTTAACAGAAGGGAAGAAAGTGGGAGAGATTACGCGAAGAATGAAAAGTATGGTTAGTTATGAAAGCGGTATACCCATGATGAAGATAAAAACATCGGAATAGAGGTTAAAAAGTATTTTAAACAGTATACTGACTCCGACGCTGCTGTACGGAGCAAACATGGAAAACAACGAGAAGAGAGGAGAGTAGAATACAAGCGCGGAGATGAGGGTATTAAGAAACTATGATTGGAAAGAGTAGGAAAGACAGAATAAGAATGAAGTAATTAGAGAGATATTAGGGGTGAAAGATATACTGAAGATGGTTGTGGGAGATTGAGATGGGGGACATCTGGAGATGATGGAGCAGAACAGAATGCCGAAAGAAGATGGAATGACACCAGATGGCAAGAAGGACCAAGGGAAGACCAAAAGAAAAGATGGACGGGAGTCGGTGGAGACTCTCTGGAAATGATGTCAGCTAACCAAAAATGCAGAGTGCTAAAGAAAGGGAATAGTGCGCAGCAGGAGTCGGAGAAAAGACGCTTGCGCGGCTGACAGGATGAAGAATCCTTCCTGGAGAGAAAAAGAAAAGAAAGAAATATAATATATATATATAATATATATATATAATAATATATATATATATTATATATATATATTATATATATAATATAATATATATATATATAATATATATATAATATATATATATATAATATATATATATATATATATATATATTATGAAGGGGTTATGGTTGCTGTTGAAGAACCACCTTCATTAGCTGAAGACTTGATGATGTTGAAGAGAGTGAGCATTGTTGCGATGAATTGGCGTTTCGTCCCGGGGGCTGCTTTGGACTCATCAGTGTTGTCGCAGCCCCTTCACCAGACCCCAGAACTCCCCAGTGACAAGCCGCGAGCGCACCGAAGGACTTGGTCATCTGTCAGATGAGAGCCAGGTGTGCACACATTAAAGCACCGAGAAGGCTTCGACCACTCTGGACTCTTACGTGCAGGTTTTTGTCTGCACCTGCAGTGAAAGCACAGTACAGGCGTACAGGATGACCGAACAGAGCAGCGCCCAGCAGAAGAAACGAATTGATGTAATGCCGCGTTGAACGATTATGGTAAAACAAACTCTACAACGAAATGTCTTACCACAGCGAACAACTTGAGAGAAGATGGGATGCTGGCTGGTGTTCGTTGTGCACTCATGGTCTAATATGAAGGGGTTATGGTTGCTGTTGAAGAACCACTTCATTAGCTGAAGACTAGATGATGTTGAAGAGAGTGAGCATTGTCGTGATGAATTGGCGTTTTGTCCCGGGGGGCTGCTTTGGACTCTTCAGTGGTGGTCGCAGCCCCCTTCCACCAGGACGCCACATATATATATATATATAAAATATATATATAAATATATATATACTAATATATATATATATATATATATATATATTAATATATATATATATATATTATATATATATATTTATATATATATATAATATATATCATCACCCACAATTCTACTCCCAAGACTGTGGCAAAGGTGCGTAGCATTGCATGGAAACAAAAGTAGTATAAGAATTATGGACGCAAGTCGAAGAGAAAGCCCAACCTTACATCCCCTTTATACTTTTTAATGAGAACTCGTCGCAGTCAGAAAACCACCTAAGAGCTCATGGACCGCGATGACCCTCACTATGTATCTAGTCAGTATGCGTTCATCCCTTAGCAAACAGTGGCCACAAGCAATTACCCTTCACAAAACCCGCCATTCACTCCTATTATGCACCCTTCTTTTCGCCTCAGCCAAACTCTCATTTCTCTCCTCCAGGCATTCCTTTACTGACTCAAACCACTTTTTTTTTCAGTCTACCAGCCTTTCGATTCCCAGCACTCTCACTAATATACATCCGCTTAACCACCGACTATCATACATCCTTTCCACACGACCAAACCATCTCAACGTACTTTTATTTATTCTCTCATTTACCCCTTTCTTCACACTACACAACTCTAATACGTTCATTCCTCATTTTATCAATTCTTCTCACACCTAACACGTCCCTAAGATTGTCCATCTGAACACATTGTATTTTAGATCTATACCTCTTATTCTAGACCATAGTCTCACTACTATGCATTAAAACAGGTAACAACATACCCTCATGTAAGACCCTAACACACTGAAGACTTGGCACCTTTATATCCACGAACGATTTAATTGCACCAGCCACCTTCCTGCCTTTCACAACTTTCCTACTACACTCTGCATCATCCGTTCCTAGCTTTTCATATGCAACATATTTCCTAAATATTTATACTCAGATATTTGTTCCAGCTGCTCACCATCCAACATAACTTCACACCGAGGACTTTCGTCACTCACATCCATAACATTACCCTTATCTACGTTTACTTCCAAACCCCTCCTTTTACACACCCTGCCATATCTTTCGACCAATCCTCTCAAACTATCTTCAGATTTGCCACACAAAATCAAATCATCCGCATATAAAGTAGGGCACTCTCTGCTCTCTTTCATTCTCCATCATTCTAACACCATCGCATGCCATCCCACCTCTTTTTCTTTCATAATCCCATCCATATACAAATTGAATAACCAAGGAGGCTCAGTCCTTCAGTCACTCGACGCACTCTTTTGACCAAAATACCAGCATATATCTTCCATACAACACTCAATAAACTAATTCCCCTATAATTCTTACAGATACCCTTATCCTCCTTACCCTTATATAAGGGTACTATTACTGCTCGCCTCCAATCCATCGATAAACGCTTTGTTACACAACTTCCAAATCCAATCAATCACCATCTCGCCTCCGTTCTTGATCATTTCACCTGTATTTCATCTATACCTGGAGATTTGCTATTCTTCAACTTTCACACTCTACCTATTACCTCCTGCTACTAATGACCTCATCCCAAAAATACGTATTACTTCTTGTTAGGGCCGTGGTGGCGATGTTTAAGGCTATACCACGCCCTATAAATAAAAAATAAAAAACCAAAAAAAACATTGCTAATAATTAAAGTAATAAATAAAGTCAATTATTATTATTAATAAAAAATTAAGGAGGCTCTACCAACGCTACTGGCAAATATAAAAGTAAAATCATAAGGTAATAGTAGTGTAGAGGGGTGTCACCCCCGATTTTTATAAAAAAAAAAATCACAGGATATAGGGCCTACTATAAAAAAAATTAAAAAAAATAATAATGAATATGAAAATCGAAAATTGTCCTCTTTGGAAAAAAAAGTCAGCCTCATGTAGTTGTTAAAAATCCCATAGGATTATAAAAAAAATTAAAATCACAGGATATACTCTAATAAAATAATAATGAAGCTTCAAAAATGATTTAAGTCTTTAGGAAAAAGAGTTACAGCCTCTCAAAGTTTAAAATTTTCCCATAAGTTTATAAAAAAAATTAGTAATAGTAGTGCAGAGGGATGTCACCCCCGATTTTTATGAAATTTCTCTTTATGAAAAAAAGATACAGCCTCGCAAAGTTGTTAAAACTCCCATAGACTTTTCCTTTTTGATCCATCCAGGTTAGGTCTCCCTCTAGTTCAGGTTATGATAAGTTTTGTTAGGTATACACAGAGAAAATCTCTGTAGAATTAACAAATCTTATCATAACCTGACTAAGAGGGCCTGAAATCATTATTTTTTACTTAATTTTTTTTATAAAAAAAAGCAAAGGGGAAAATTTTAAAACTTTGAGAGGCTCTAACTTTTTCCTAAAAGACTTAAATCATTTTCGTTTTATTTAAGGTTCATTATTATTTTCTTTAGAGTATATTCTTTGATTTTTAATTTTTTTTATAATCCTATGGGATTTTTAACAACTTTGAAAGGCTGTAACTTTTTTCCCTTAAGAGAGCGATGATTTTCATTTTCATTTTCATTTTGGTAATAGTCCGTTTGAGGGTAATTGTATCAACATCGATTTTTTAGAAAAGAAATCGATTTTATATATTGCCTTCTAGGCAGGGTAGATGATTTTTTTGTTTTGAATTTTTTTGATTTTTATTCAGGACACCTTGTGACGTCACGCGAAAAAATATTATAATACTATATTATATATATAATATATATATATATAATATAATATATATATATATATATATATATATAATATATATTATATATATATATATATATATATATTATATATATATATATATATATATATATTAATATATTATATATATATTATATATATATATATATATATATATTATATATATATATATATATATATATAGTGAGAAGACGCAGAATATAATCTAGAGTGTCCCATTCAACCCATAAAAATTAAGAATAATTTTTAATAATAATTAATGTAATAATGAATAGGAATTTAATTAAGAAGCCGCATGGCCTACCTAACTGTCCCAGTCAAACAACAATAATAATAATTAAGAATAAAAAGTAAAGCCGCAATGGCCCTTCTAGAATGTCCCAGCCATCCATTATAATTAATAAAAAAGAATAATAATTCAGAAGCCGCAAGGGCCTATCTAGACTGTCCCAGTTCACCCATAATAATTAATAATAGAATAATAATTAAGAAGCTGCATGAACCCCTTTAGAGAATGTCCCAGTTAATCCATAATATATAAGAACAATACTAAAGAAGCCGCATGGCGTTGCGCCACCGAGTTGCGCCTATGCGCCTATGCCCCCGGACCTAGTGCATTCGTAGGCGCAAAAGCGCATAGGCGCAACAATTTTTAAAAAGCGGACAAGGCAAAGGGCACAGCCAATTTCTGTTCGCCTATAGGCCGCGCCTATGAACAGGAAACAAAGCATTTTTTTACCCTTAAAAGTTAGAACTTAGAAGCGTGGAAAACTTGTATCATTCTAAAACCATTGTAAAAGTATATATATATATATATATATAATATTATATAAATATATATATATATATATATTATATATTATATATATATTATATATATATATATATATATATATATAATATATATATAATATATATATATAATTATATATATATATATATATATATTAACTCGGTTCAGTAGTTCTTAACTACAATAAATTGGCAACTATGGCTCGAAGGATTTTCAAACTTCTGCACGCTCGAGCTGAACCCTCCTTGGGGGAAAAACATGATCACCAGGACATGGAGGAGAAAAGGACGTGGTTAGATATTAGTTTACGGTGTTTTAATTACAAAATTAATAGGTGTGTTTTTCTTCGCTTACAAAAAGCATTCTTTTTATTATCCACTAAGTTACTTTCCAAATAAATTAGCGAAACATCACACGCCGGCGAAAAGTCGTAGCGCAAAAGGCGCATATGCGCATAGGCGCTAGCGCCTTGAGGAACCAACAAATATAGGCGGCATAGGCGCTAGCGCACTAGGTCCGGCCGGGCATAGCGCATAGGGCGCAGGCGCCACTCAAAAAAAATTATAGGCGCGCCAAGCTCTTTAAGAAGACGCATGGTCCTATTTAGACTATCCCATTAATAATTAAAAATAATATTAAGAAGCCGCATTGGCCCTTTTTAGAATATCCAGTTCAACCCATTAATAAATAAGAAAGAATACTTAAAAGAAGACGTTATGGCTATCTAGACTGTCCCCAGTCAACAATAATAATAATAATTAAAAAATAAAGTTAAGAAGGCCGCATTGGCCACCCTAGAATGTCCCAGTCAACTCATAATAAATAAGTAAATTACTTATGACATTTATGTCCTTTTAGACTTTCCAGTCAACCAAAAAAAATTAAACAATTTAGAAGCCGCATTGGCACTCTAGAATGTCCCAGTCACCATAATAAATAATAAGAAAAATAATACTTAAGAAGCGCATGGCCTATCTAGACTGTCCAATCAAACCAATAATAGTTAATAATTAAAAATAAAATTAGAAGCCAATTACATTAATCCCATCTTAGAATGTCCCAGTCAACTCAAAATAAATTTAAGAATAATACTTAAAAACGTATGGGCCTTTCTAGACTTCCAGTCAACCAATAAGAATTAATAATTGAAAAGCCGCATTGGCTCCTCTAGAATGTCCCAGTCACCCAATAAAAATTTAGAATTAAGAATAACTTTTAATAATAATTAATGTATAATGAAGTATATATAATTAAGAAGCCACATGCGCATCTAGACTGTCCAGTCAACCAACAAATAATAAAATAAGAATAATATCAGAAGCCGCGGGGCATATCTACTGTCCCAGCAACCCAATAATTAAAATAAATTATTCTTATTATAATATTATGAATTGACTGGGACAGTTCAAGATAGGCCCATGCGGCTTTTGAATTATATTCTTATTTATTAATTTTATTGGTTGACTGGGACATTTGAGGGGCCAATGCGACTTTTAAATTATTATTCTTAATTATTAATATTGTTGGTTGAGCGGACAGTGTAGTAGCTCATGGCTCTTAATTATAAAATGCTATCATTAATTCATTAAATTATATTAAAAATTATTCTTAATTCTTAATTTTTATGGGTGACCGGGACATTCTAGAGGGGCCAATGCGGCTCTTAAATTATTAATTTTTATTGGTCGACTGGACAGTCTAAAAAGGACCAAGTAAAAAATGTCGCGTCTTAAGTATTATGCTTATTTATCATGAGTTGACTGGGACATTCTAGAGGAAACATCCATGTGGCTAATTATTATTTTTTATTAATAATTATTATGGCTTGACTGGGGACAGTCTTGATAGGCCCATACGGCTTCTGAAGTATTATCTTATTTACTATTTATTAAGTGTTTACTGGGATATTCTAGAGGGTCCAATGCTGCTTCTTTAATTATTAATTTTATTGTTGATTGGGACAGTCTAAAAAGGACCATGCGCGGCTATTATTATTCTTATTTTATATATAGGTGACTGGGACATTCTAGCAGGGTCAGATTGCAGCTTCCTTAATATTATTCTGTAATAATAATTAAGAAGCTGCATTAACCTCTCTAGAATGTCCCAGTCAACCCATAATTAAATAAGAATCAATACAAGAAGCCGTATGTGGTCCTTTTTAGGACTGTCCAGTCATCCAATAAATAATTAATAATAGAAGCCACATTGGCCCTCTAGAAATGTCCCAGTCAACCCATAATAAATAATAAATAAGAATAATACTTAAGAAGAGGCATAGTCCTATTTAGAGACTTTCCAGTCAACCCAATAAAAATATATATAATTAATAATTAAAAATAATAATAAGAAACCGCATACGCCTCAGAATGTGTTCCCAGGTCAACTCATTAATAAATAGATAATATTTAAAAGCCGCATGGGTCCTTTTTAGACTGTCCAGTCAACAATAAAAATAATAATTAAGAAGCCCCATTTGTCCCATCTAGAATGTCCCAGTCAACTCACAATAAATATCAAATAATTAAAATAAGGAATAATACTAAAGAAGCCGCATGGGCCTATCTAGACTGTCCAGTCAACCAATAATAATTAATAATTAAAAATATATTTAAGAGCCGCATTGACCCCTCTAGAAGTCCCAGTCAACTCATAAGAAATAAAATAATAGGGCCTACTTGAGAAGCGCAGTGGCCTTTTTAGTACTTTTCCCGTCAACCAATTAAAAATCTAATATTTAAGAAGCGGCATTTGGCCCCTCTAAGAATGTCCAGTCAACCCATAATAAATAATAAATGAAAATAATATTAGAAATTATACTCTATCTAGAAAACTTCACGCCTATTCTTATCCTCAAAACGCCAAAAAATCTACCTCCTCGTTGCTTTACGTTGCGGCCCTCTTTTAGCATATCTGTCTTTTAATAAGGGTGCTAAAATTGTAGACAAATTCAAATACTGGCCTAACATATCTTATTATACAACATTATACAAAAACAATATATATAAATAGTCATGCCTGCATTAATTTTTCAATTTTTAACCCTAGGCTTGCTCTGGGTCCAAAATCTTACAATGGAAACAAGAAACATCAGCACTAAAGAATGTTACAGACTAACGGGTTACAATGCAAAGTTTGTTGAAAATGAAAAATAAATAAAAACTTCATAATATATATAGTTTTATATTTAATTTTTTTATTTTCTGTGAAGTTAAATTAAGTAAATTTAGGAAAGAGATAAAAAAGTAATATAGAAGAATGTAAGAAAATCAAAAAAATCAATAATTGAATCTATAGTCAAAAATAGTTGATTTAGTAATAAAAAAATTCAAGTAAAAAAATCAATGATTTTTTTCATTATTGACTTTTTAGCAGGGATGGCACGAAAAAATCATTGATTTCAAGCTGATTTTCACTGATTTTTGCCTCAAAAAAAATCAGGAATTTTTGTTTTTTGATTTTTGCTTTTTTAATATATTTTTTCAATTTTTTTGGTACTTTAAGTGATTTAACTTCAATAGAAATTAAAAAAACACATTATAATAATACATTGCACAAATTACTCTGTTTCAAATTCCTAGTTTTTGAATATTTAAGGAAATATGTTGTTTATCAAACATGTTTCTTGTATTTCTGATATGTAATATATTATAATTATTACAAATAACACACTTTTTAGTGTTGTTGTTTCATTGGTCATTAGACTATAACCCTATTTTAAGATTTTGAAATCAGATATAGGGCCTAGGGTTATAAAATACCATATCGAACTTAAAAAAAAAAAAGTTTGTTTACAAATTATAATTCGCGTGACGTCACGAATCTCAAAAAATCAAAAAAGTATTCCAAAAAATCCAAAAAATCAAAAATTGATTTTTCTCAAAAAAATCCAAAAAGTATATTAGTGATTTTTTTAGTGCCATCCCTGCTTCTGGAATGCATTTCGTTTTGAATAATTACAGAATGTGTTTGAATGCAAGCAATCGATATTAAAAAAAAAAGAAAATTAAAAGAAAGAGTAATTTATGCACACTTTACACATAAATTATAAAATATTATTTCACTAGATTCTTTATATATATATATATTATAAGTATATATATATATACTATATATATATAATATATATAATATAATAACTATATATATATATATATTATTATATTATATAATATATATATATATATATATTATACGATATATAAATATATATATATATATATAGATATATATAATAATATATATATAGTTAATCACTCACTTAATTTCAGTTTCAGTATTTTTCTTTAATTTTTTTGGTTAAGTTACAATTTAAGTTAGGTAAGGTTAGCTTAACTTGACTTGTAACTAACCTAACCTAAACCTAAACTTACCCTACCCAACCTAAAACAAAAATTAAAGAAGAAAAATACCTGAAACTGAAATTAAATGAGTAAACATATATATATATATATATTATATATATATTATATATATATACTATATATATATATATATATATATATATATATATATATATATATATATATATATATATATATATAATATATATATATATATACAATATATAATATATATATATATAATAATATATATATATATATGATATATATAATAATATATATATATATATATATATATATATTATATATAATATATATATAATATAATATTAATAAATATTATAAAAAATATAATAAATAAAATAGTATTCAGCCCGTAGCCAGGAAGTTTTTTCGGGGGGGGGGGCTGCGACTTTCGCAAGTGGTTACATTAACTGAGGGTAAATTAATATATATATATATAGTATATACATATATATTAGTATATATAATATATATATATATAATATATTATATCATATACTATATATATATATATATACTAAATATATATATATATATATATATATATATAGATATATACATATATATATATAATATATATATATATATATATATATATATATATAATAATATATATAATATATATATTATATAATAATATATATATATATATAATACTATCAATTAAAATATATAAAATAGAATAATTTAATAATATTATATTATTATATACTATATAATATATATTATATTATAATATATATATATAATATATTATATATATACTAATATATATATATAATTATATAATAATATATATATTATATATTATAGAGATTATATAATATATATATTAATATATATATATATATATATAATTCTCACAGAAGTTAAATCGTTTTATAGTCAATTTCAGTTCCTGCTTGTGACTGAGGTGATTGAAAAATTTCATGCTGATTCTTGTGCTGAGATCTCGATGATTTGACAGTAAAGCAAGACCTGTAATGCGATCCTCTCAATACTATTCCGTAAATACGTTTTTAGACGACGCCTTAATGTCGAAAGGTTCTTTCTACTGTTGCGATGGATACAGGCAATCTGCTAAGATATTCAGGGCAGTAGCAATGTTAGGAAACCTCTCTTGTCACACTTAGCCAAAGCCCCGATCGCAGTTTTTTGGTTTTTCATTTTCTAGCAGCCATTCACGCTGCCAGAGACACCACTCTCCTTTAGTGTATCCTCGTGAGGGTCTGGAAGATCGTCTTTATAAAAGAGGATGCTTTTTCAATATGCTTATAAAGTACATTGCACTTTCTGGTAAAAATATACTTGAAGTGAAAAGATAGGTGTTTCAGCGAAGAAATCGATCAGTCAACGAAAAAAATCAGATCATCAATAAACGGAAATAAAAACTGAGATGCCGTAATATGATTCGGGATCTGAGTTTAGTCACATTACAACGATGTCTGACATGAACTTTGTATGTTCTTGGCATTTTCATTTCAATACCTAGCTGCTCGCACATACATTTTTAGCTTGTTGAATAGTTTGTAAACTCTGTGTCTGCATTTTGTTTATCTTTTTCGAGAAGTTGAATAATCTTTCACTAAGTTTAGCGAGCTGACATATCGCAAATGGACACTCTGTAAACTGTCCTTTGACAAGGGTAGTTTATATTCAAAAAATTTAACTTAAAACGAAATAATGTATATAACAAATATCCAAATTAAAACAGATTGAATTAACAAACGAAGTAGGTTCTGTGATAATTCACCAGGCCATTCTTTTATTTCTTCCAATGACGCAAGTATTGGCTCAAGAGTCTCTTTAAAAAGGAAAACCGCTTCATGCCGTTCACACCATCTGGTTTCGCACATCTTTTTGATCCTCTTGTATTTTTGGTTTATTAGAAAACGCAGTTATTATTATCTTCCAGAAGTTTTGTGCGCTTCGACTCGATCGAAAAAAAAGTGGCATATTTCAGAGATGAATTCCTAAGACATTTCGAATTGCCTGAAATTTTAGAGAGTCTTGAGAGACATAGATTCAAAACATGTTTGCTACACAATGTGTGTATAGAGCTTTAGGATACTCATTCCGAATAACAGATTGCACTTCTCGGAATTCGCCTCTCATGGAAGAGGTTCCATTATATCCTTGGCCTCTTAAACAATCGACTTTTAAACCAAGATAGCCGAGTCTCTTCAAAATTAAATTTGCCAATGCTTTCCCTGAGATATCATAAACCCGAACAAATGATAAAAAATCCTTTCTTAAAGTAAAAGGAGTATCACCTCCATCACCACCAATCGCGTACCTTACACAAAGGGAAAACTGTTCTATTTGGGAAATATCCGTTGTTTCATCAGCTAATGCTAAAAAAATTTAGGTTTATTAACTTCTTCCACTATTTTCCTTTGTGTAAGGTACGCGATTTGTGGTGATGGAGGTGATACTCCGTTTTACTTTAAGAAAGGATTTTTTTATCATTTGTTCC
Organism: Trachelipus rathkii; assembly: GCA_015478945.1. Lineage (NCBI taxonomy): Eukaryota > Metazoa > Arthropoda > Malacostraca > Isopoda > Trachelipodidae > Trachelipus > Trachelipus rathkii. The sequence continues at coordinate 28,543 of JABUQX010091838.1, read as the reverse complement.
GGTATAGATATCTCAGGGAAGCATTGGCAAATGTAATTTTGGAGAGACTCGACCTTTCTTGGTTTAAAACTCGAAAATTTAAAGAGGCCAAGGATATGTTTGGAGCCTCTCCATGAGAGGCGAATTCCCAAGGAGTGCAATCTGTTATTCGTAATGAGTATCCTAAAGCTCTATACACACACACATTGTGTAGCACATTGTTTGAATCTATGTCTTCAGACTCTTCTAAAATTCAGCAATTCGAAAATGTCTAGGATTCATCTCGAAATATGCACTTTTTTCGATCGAGATCCGAAGCGCCACAAAACTTCTGAAGATAAATAAAATGAGTTTTCTATAACCAAAATACAATGATGATCAAAAAGATGTGCGAGACCAGATGGAGTGAACGGCATGAAGCGGTTTTCTTTTTAAAGAGAACTCTGAGCCAATACTTGTGTGTCATTGGAAAAAAAAAATAAAAGAAATGAAAATGAATTACCACAGAAAGCTACTTCGTTGTTAAATTCAATCTGTAATTTGAATTTTATAATAACATTTATTCGTTTAATAAATTCTTGGAAATAACCTACACCTTGTCAAAACAAGTTACAGAGTGTCCATGCTGGATATGTGTCAGTGATTAAATACTAAAAACCCTTCTCCATTCTTCAAAAAAGATGAGAACAAAATGCAGACACAGAGTTTAAAAACCATATTCACACAAGCTAAAAATGTATGCGACAGCTTAGTTATTGAAATAACAATTCCAAGAACTTACAAAGTTCCAGAAACATCGTTGTAATGTGACTACATCAGATCCCGAAATCATATTACCGCATCTTAGTTTTTATTCCGTTTTTGATGATCTGATTTTTCGTTGACTGATCGATTCCTCTCGCATGAAACCGCTATCATTTCACTTCAGTATATTTTACCAGAAGTGCACAATGTACCTTATAAGCATATTGAAAAAAGCATCCTCTTTTATAAAGACGATCTTCCAGACCCTCACGAGGATACACTAACAGGAGAGTGGTGTATCTGGCAGCGTGAATGGCTGC
>JABUQX010091838.1:0-25000 GCA_015478945.1 Trachelipus rathkii | reverse complement strand
TAATGCCAGATGCAGACTAATTATATATATTGTTTTGTATAATGTCGTATGATAGATATGTTAGGCCAGTTGAATATGTGTCACAATTTTTAGCACCCTTATTAAAAAAGACAAATATGCTGAGAGGGCGCCAACGTAAAGCAACGAGGAGGTAGATTTTTTGACTTTGAGGATAAGAATAGGCGTGAAGTTGTCTAGATAAGCCCATGATTTCAAATAAATATTATTTTCATTTTTATTTATTATGGTTGACTGGACATTCTAGAGGGGCCATATCCCAGCTTCTTAATTATTAATTTTTTATGGTGATGGAAGTCTAAAAAGCGACCATGCGGCTTCTTAAGTAGGCCTATTATTCTTATTTATTATGAGTTGACTGGGACATTCTAGAGGGGTCAATGCCGCCTCTTAAATATTATTTTTAATTATTAGATTATATTGGTTGACTGGGACAGTTCTACGATAGGCCCAGCGGCTTCTAAGTATTGATTCTTATTATTATTTGATATTGTATTGTGAGTTGACTGGGAACATTCTAGAGGGGCCATTGCGGCTTCTTAATTATTAATTTTATTGGTTGACTGGGAACAGTCTAAAAAGGACCAGCGGCTTCTTAAATATTATTCTTATTTATTTGAGTTGACTGGGACATCTAGAGAGGAATGCGGTTCTTAATTATTATTTTTAATTATTAATTATTATATATTATTATAGTTACTGGGACAGTCTACATAGGCTTATGCTTGTCTTCTTAAGTATTATTCTTATTTATTATTTATTATGGCTTGACTGGGACATTCTAGAGGGCCAATGTGGCTTCTTAATTATAATTTTTATTTGGTTACTGGGACAGTCTAAAAAGGACCATGCGGCCTCTTGTATTATTCTTATTTATCATGGTGACTAGGACATTCTAGAGAGGTTAATAATAAAGCTTCTTAATTATTATTCAGAATAACATAATTAGGAAGCTGCATTGACCCTCTAGAATGTCCCAGTTATATATAATAAATAAGAATGAATACAAGCCGCCGCATGGTCCTTTTTCAGACTGTCCCAATCAACCAATAAAAATAATAATTAAGAAGCAGCATTGACCCTTCTAGAAATCCAGTAAACACCTTATAATAAATAATAAAGAAGAATAATACTTAAGAAGCCCGCATGGTCCTTTTTAGCTGTCCCAGTCAACAATAATTAATTATTAAATTAAAAATAATAATTAAAGAACATTGATTCCTCTAGAATGTCCCAGTCTCATATAAAAGAATAATACTTAAGAAGGCGCATGGTCCTTTTTTAGACTGTCCCAGTCGACCAATAAAAATTTAATAATTGAAGAAGCCGCATGGCCCTCTTAGAATTCCGCGTCAACCCATAAAAATTCAAGAATAAAGAATAATTTTTTAATAATAATTAATGTAATTAATGAATAGCATTTTATAATTAAGAAGCCACATGAGCCTACCTACACTGTCCCAGTCAACCAACAATAATTAATAATTAAGATTAATAATTAAAAAGTCGCATTGCCCCTTCTAGAATGTCCCAGTCAATTCATAATAATTAATAAAATAAGAATAATAATCAGAAGCCGCATGAGCCTATCCAGACTGTCCCAGGCAATCCATAATAATTAATAATTAAGAAAATTTATCTTAATTATGGGTTGGACTGGACAGTCTAGATATGCCACGCGGCTCTGAATTATTATCTTATTATTAAATTTGTCGGTGACTGACAGTTCTATTAGGCCATTGTGGCTTCTTAATATAAATACTATCATTAACTACATTAAAGTTTTATTAAAAGTTATTCTTAATTCTAAATTTTTATGGGTTGACTGGACATCTAGAGGAGACAATTGCGCTTCTCAATTATTAATCTTATTGGTTGACTGGAAAGTCTAAAAGACCATGCGGCTTCTTAAGAATTATTCTTATTTATTTTGGTTGACTGGGACATTTTAGAGGGATTAATGTAATGGGGCTCTAATTATTATTTTTAGATACTTAACTAATTATTGGTGATTGGGGACAGTCTAGATAGGCCATGCTGCTTCTTATTATTATTCTATTTATTATTTATATGGGATTGATGGGTTGACTAGGACATTCTAGAGGTGCCAATGCGGCTTTCTAATTTATTAATTTTTTTTGGTTGACTGGGAAAGTCTAAAAAGGACCATGCTGCTTATTAAGTATTTTCTTATTTATTATGAGTTGACTGGACATTCTAGAGTGCAATGAGGCTTCTGTAACTTTATTTTTAATTATAATTATTATTGGTTGACTGGACATCTAGATGCGCCCATACGTCTAATGAAGTATTCATTCTTATTTATTTGTGGTTGACTGGGAATTTCTAAAAAGGGCCAATGCGGCCTTCTATTATTAATTTTTATTGGTTGACTGGACAGTCTAAATAGGACCATGCGTCTTCTTAAGTAGCTGGGCGCGCCTATAATTTTTTGAGTGCGCCTGCGCTATGCGCCTATGCCGCCGGATCTAGTGCGCCTAGCGCCTATGCGCCTATAATTTTTTTGAGTGCGCCTACGCCTATGCGCCTATGCGCCTTTGCGCCTACCGACTTTTCGCCGGCTGGTGATGTTTCGCTAAATTTATTTTGGAAAGTAACTTTAGGCGATAATAAAAGCATGGCCTTTGTAAGGAAAGAAAAACAGCACTTATTAATTTGTAATTAAAACACCGTAAACTAATACCTACACGTCCTCTTCCTCCTCCATATCCTTGTGGATCCATGTTTTCCCCCAGGAGGTTCAGGCTCGAGCGCTGCAGAAGTTGAAAATCTTCAGAGCCATAGGTGCCAATTTATTTGTAGTTAAGAACTACTAAACTAGTTAATATATATATATATACTACTATATATAATATATATATATATATATATATATATATATAGATATATATATATATAAATATATTATATATATATATATATAATATATATATATAATATATATATATATAATATATATTATATATATATATATATATTATTTTACAATGGTTTTTAGAATGATACAAGTTTGCCAAGCTTCTAAGTTCTAACCTTTGAAGGTAAAAAAAATGCTTGTTCCTTTCATAGGCGCGGCCTATAGCGCACAGAATGCGCTGGCGCCTTTGCTTAGTCCGCGCTTTTAAAAATTGTTTGGCCTATGCGCCTTCGCCTACGAATTACTAGTGCGCCCATAGCGCATAGGCGCATAGCGCAACCTGGGCGCAACGCCCAGCTCTGCTCTTAAGTATGTTCTTATTATTTATGGATTAACTGGGACATGTCTAGAGGGTTCATGCAGCTCCTTAAATCATTATTTTAATTAGTTAATTATTATGGGTTGACTGGACAGTCTAGATAGGCCATGCCGGGCTCTGAATTATTATTCTTTTTTATTAATTATAATGGATTGTCTGACATTCTAGAAGGGCCAATGCGGTTTACTTATTATTCTTAATTAATAATTATTTGGTTACTGACAGTTTAGTAGGCCCATCGCTTCTTAATTATATTCCTTATTCATTATTAATTACATTAATATTATTAAAATTACTTAATTTTTATGGTTTGAATGGGACACTCTAGATTATATCTGCGTCTTCTCACATATATATATATATATAATATATATATATACTATTATATAGTGATATAATATATATATATATATATATATATATATAATATATATATAATATATATACTATATAGATATTATATATTATATATATATATATATATATATATATCATATATATATATATATATATATATATATAAGAATATATATATATTTGATTACATATTTTCGCGCGTGACGTCACGATTCTGTATAATTCAAACGAAATGCCAACTCTCCTAGAAGACAATATTATAAAATCGATTATCTTTTCTAAAATATCGATGTTGATACATTACCCTCAAATGAATCTGAAAAACAAAATGAAAATGAAAATGAAAATCATTGTTCTCTTTAAGAAAAAATGTTACAGCTTCTCAATGTTGGTTAAAACTCCCATAGGAATATAAAAAAAAAATTAAAAATCAAAGAATATATATAAAAAAAAATAATAATGAACCTTAAATAAAACGAAAATGACTCAGTTTTTTAAAAAAAAAAGTTAGAGCTCTCAAATTTTTAAATTTTCTTATAGGCTTTTATAAAAAAAAAAAAAAATTAGTCGGGCCTCGTGCTCGTTTTAGGGCCACTCTAGTTCAGTTATTGAAAGAAAGTTTGTTAATTCTACAGAAGATTTTATTCTGTGTTACCTAAACAAAACTTATCAAACCGACTAAGAGAGACCTAACCTGCATGGATCAAAAGGAAAAGTCTTGGGAAGTTTAACATTTCGAGCTGTTATCTTTTATTCATAAAGAGAACCATTTCACTAAAAATCGGGGGTGACATCACCTAGCTCCGCACTACTATTACTAATTTTTTTAATAAACTTATGGGAAAATTTTAAACTTTGAGAGGCTGTAACACTTTTCCAAAGACTTTAAATCATTTTTGAAGCATCAGTATTAACTTTTTATTAAGAGTATATCCTGTGATTTTAATTTTTTTTTATAATCCTATGAATTTTAACACTCATGAGGCTGACTTTTTTTGTTCCAAAAAGAGCCGCCAATTTTCTTTTCATTATAATTTTTTTTATAGTAGGCCCTTGTATCCTGTGATTTTTTTTTATATAAAATCGGGGTACACCCTCGTGGCACTACTATTACTTATGTTTTACTTTTATATTTCGCCGAGTTAAGCGTTGGTAAGCTCCTTAATTTCTTATAAAATAATAATGGACTTTATTTATTACTTTAATTATGCAGCCACGGCTTTATTGTTTATTTATTTATTATAAAGGGCGTGGTATTAGCCTTAAACATCGCCACCACGGCTGCTAACAAGAATAATAGTATTTTTGTATGAGTCATTAGTAGCAGGAGTAATAGCGTAGAGTGTGAAAGTGTGAAGAATAGCAAATCTCCAGATAGATGAAAATACAGCGTGAAATGATCAAGAACGGGAGCGAGATGGTGTGACTGGATATTGAAGTTGTGTAACAAAGCGTTTATGGATGGATTGGAGGAGAGCAGTAATGTTACCCTTATATAATTGGTAAGAGGATAAGGTATTGTAGGAATTATAGGAATTAGTTTATTGAGTTTGTGTATGGAAGATATATGCTCGTATTTGTCAAAAAGAGTGCGTTCGAGTGACTGAAGGACTTGAGCCTCCTTGATATTTAATTTGAATATGAGATTATGAAAGAAAAAAGGTGTGATGGCATGTGGATGGTGTTCAGAATTGATGGAGAATGAAGAGAGCAGAGAGGCCCCTACTTTAATGCGGATGATTTGATTTTGTGTGCGAATCTGAAGAGTTTGAGAGGATTGGTCGAAGATATGCAGGGTGTGTAAAAGAGGGGTTTGGAAGTAAACGTAGATAAGGGTAATGTTATGGATGTGAGTGACGAAAGTCCTCGGTGTGAAGTTATGTTGGATGGTGAGCAGCTGGAAAACAAATATCTGAGTATAATTATTTAGGAAAATATGTTGATATGAAAATAGGAACGGATGATGCAGAGTGTAGTAGGAAAGTTGTGAAAGGCAGGAAGGTGGCTGGTGCAATTAAATCGTTCGTGGATATAAAGGTGCCAAGTCTTCAGTGTGTTAGGGTCTTACATGAGGGTATGTTGTTACCTGTTTTAATGCATAGTAGTGAGACTATGGTTCTTAGAAAGAGTATAGATCTAAAATACAATGCGTTCAGATGGACAATACTTAAGGACGTGTTACGGTGTGAGAAGAATTGATAAAATGAGGAATGAAATAATTATTAGAGTTGTATAGTGTGAAGAAAGGAAGGTAAATGAGAGAATAAATAAAAGTACGTTGAGATGGTTTGGTCGTGTGGAAAGGATGTATGATAGTCGGTTGGTTAAGCGGATGTATAGCGATGAGTGTGCTGGGAATCGACAGGCTGGTAGACTGAAAAAAAAAGTGGTTTGAGTCAGTAAAGGAATGCCTGGAGGAGAGAAATGAGAGTTTGGCTGAGGCGAAAAGAAGGGTGCATAATAGGAGTGAATGGCGGGGTTTTGTGAAGGGGTATGCTTGTGGCCACCTGGCTAAGGGATGAAAACCATACATGACTACGATACCATAGTGAGGGTCCATCGCGGTCCCATTGAAGCTCTTAGGGGATTTTCTTGACTGCGACGAGTTCTCATTAAAAAGTATAAAGGGGATGTAAGGTTGGGCTTTCTCTTCGACTTGCGTCATATTCTTATACTACTTTTGTTTCCAGTGCATGCTACGCACCTTGCCCACAGTCTTGGGGAGAGAATTGGTGGGTGATGATATATATATATATATATAATATATATATTATATTATATATAATATATATAATATATAATAGTATATATTATATATATATATATATATTATTATATAATATATATATAATATATACTATATATAATATATATATATGTGGGGTCTGGTGGAAGGGGGCTGCGACCACCACTGATGAGTCCAAAGCAGCCCCCCGGGACGAAACGCCACCAATTCATCGCGACAATGCTCACTCTTTTCAACATCATCTAGTCTTCAACCAAATGAAGGTGGTTCTTCAACTAGCAACCATAACCCCTTCATATTGGTGACCACTGGGAAGTGGCACAACGAACAACACCAGCATTCCATTCTTCTCTCAAAGTTGTTACGCTGTGGTAAACATTCGTTGTTAGAGTTTTTTTACCACAATCGTTCAACGCGGCATTACATCAATTCGTTTCTTCTGCTGGGCGTTGCTCTGTTCGGTCATCCTGTAACGCCTGTACTGTGCTTCTCACAGGTGCGGACCAACTGCGCGTAAGAGTACAGAGTGGTCGAAGCCTTCCCATTTAATGTGTGCACACCTGGCTTCTCATCTGACAGATGACCAACGTCCTTTCCGGCGTGCGCTCGCGCATTGTCACTGGGGGGATTCTTGCGTTCTGGTGGAAGGGCTGCGGACTACCACTGATGAGTCCAAAGCAGCCCCCGGGACGAAAACGCGGAATTCATCGCGACAATGCTCCACTCTCTTCAACATCATTCAAGTCTTGTCAGCTAATGAGGTTAGTCTTCAACAGCAAAAACCATAACCCTTCATAATATATATATATATATATATATATATATTATATATATATATTTAAATTATAATATAATATTATAATTATATATAATATATTATATAATAATATAATATAATATATTATATATATATAATATAATATATATATATATACTATTCTTCTTTCTTTTTCTTTTTTCCTTTCCCAGGAAGGATCTCATCCTTTCAGCCGCGCAGCGTCTTTCATCCAGACATCCCCTCTCTGCCACTATTCTCATTCTCATGTTAAGCCTCTCATTATTGGTAGCTACATCTTTCCAGAGAGTCCGTCCACCGACTCCGTCCATCCTTTTCTTTTTTCTTCCCCTTGTCTTTCTGCCCTCTGAGTGATCCATTCACATACTTCTTTTCGGCATTCTTATCCTGCGTCCATCTCTCCAGAGTCCCCACCATCTCAAATCTCCCCACATCCATCTCAGTATACATCTCTTCACCCCCTATATCTCTCTAATTACGTCATTCCTTATTTCTGTCTCTCCTCTCTTTCAATCATAGTTCTTAATACCCTCACCTCCCCGCTTGTATCTACTCTCCTCTCTCTCGTTTATGTTCCATGTTTCCCTCCGATACAGCAGACGTCGGAGTCATATACTGTAAGAAAATAACTTTTTACCTCTATTCGATGTTTTATCTTTCATCATGGGGTATACGCTTTCATAACTAATCTACTCTTCCATTCTTCGCGTAATCTCTCCTCACTTCCTTCCCTTCTGTTAAACATCCTCCGAGATAATTGCAGATTTTAACCCTTCACCTCCTCCCCTCCACCACCATCCTCACCCCTCCCGGTATTGTTAATATCTCTGTTTCATTACGTCATCTCATCCCTGCTCCTCCAACTCCTCCGGAAACAACTCCACCAACCTCTCGAATCGCCCTCTCTTCTCGCTCCAACATGCCAGATCGTTTGCATATGCCATTATGTCCCCTCAAATTCTCCCAGTCTCTCCCCACTTTCCTTATCACCACGTCTAAATATAATATAAACAGCAGTGGAGATAAAACACTTCCCTGCTTCACTCCTGTTTTCACTCAAACCATCTATCGTTCTCGCATTCAGCTTTCTAACATTACTCAACTGCAATTCTCATCCCATACTTCAGTGCCTCTTTAATCTACCCATACTCTTATAATTTCACTCTCCAGCTCTCCATAGCTTTTCCTTTGCACCGAATCAAATGCCTTTATATATATATATAGCATCATATATTATATATATATATATATATAATATATATATATATATATAATATATATATATATATATATATGATATATAATATATATATATAATATATATATATATATATATATATATATATTATATATATTTCTTTCTTTACCTACCTCTTCTTCCAAAGACTGTGGAGTAGGCGTACAAAGGCATCTCGGAAAAAGGAAAGCAGGTATGGAGAGTATGACAAATTGTCGAAAAGAAAGCCAGCCTTACCGCCCCCTCTGTACCATTAATTAGTGAAACTCGTCACAGACAGAAAATCCACCCTAGAGCTTCATGGGACCGCGAATGGCCCTCCACTTGATGTAAAATCGTCAATGTAAGCGGTTCATCCCCTGGGCCCAGGTGGGCCACAACCATGCCCCCATACAAAACCCCGCCATTCTCTCCTATCATGCACCTTATTCTCGCCTCTGCCAAACTCACATTTCTCTCCTTCAGACATTCGCTCACCGACTCGATCCACAGTTTCTCTTCGGTCTCCCAGCCGGTCGCTTCCCAACACACTCACCACCTAATACATCGCTAACCAACGACTATCATTCATCCTTCCACATGACCAAAACCATCTCAACATACTTTCATTATTCTTCTCATTACCCCTTTCTTCACACCACACAACTCGTTCTAATAAGTTCATTCCGCATTTTATTAATTCTTTTTCACACCTAGGCATGCTCCTAAGATGCCATCTTGACACATGAAAACTTTAATCTATACTTCTTTATTCCAGACCATTAGTCTCACTACCATGACAATAACACAGGTAACAACAGACCCTCATGTAAGACCCTAGCCCAACTTAAGACTTAGTCCCTTTACATTCACCAACGATTTAATTGCACCAGCAACCTTCCTGCATTCACAACTTTCCTACTACACTCTGCATTCATCGTTCCCTTCTCATCCAACAACATACCCTAAATATTTAAACTCAGACATTTGCTCCAGCTGCTCACCATCTAAAATAACTACACCACTGAGAACTGTCCTCACTCACAACCATAACCTTACTCTTATCTACGTTACTTTCAAACCCCTCCTTACACTACCCTGCCAAAATCTCTCTACCAATCCTCTCAAACTCTCTTTCAGATTCGCCACACAGTACCAAATCATCCGGCATATAATATATATATATAATATATATATAATATATATCATTATATATTATATATATATATAATATATATATATATTATATATATATTATATATATAATATATATATATATATGTGTGTGTGTGTGTGTGTGTGTTGGTGAATCCTTACTTTCTCTTTGAATATATTTTTTTTTCATGGGGAGGACCTCGCTTAATTAAGATTTATTTGTTATTGTTTATTTTATATGCATAGAAAATTAGAAAGGCGTTTTAAATCATTAGCTTTGGTGTAGAAAAGCCTGAAAAGTCTTTTACGAAACATGACAAGGTTTATGTAAAATTTATATTAAACATTGATATTTAAAAATTAAATCGGTATAGTTGTGTCAATAATTATTTTAACATTTGTTTTAGTTAGTATTATAACTATTACTATTGATACTATTTTACTCTGTATATTTTTGCACATGAAATTTAACTCATTTTTTTTTTATGTCAAAAAACTTAGGTAAATTTGAATTAATCATAAGTGGATTAAATATTCACTTTGGTATATATATATATAAACAATAAATTATATAATATACATAAATTATTATAAATAAATAAAAATATATATATATATATAACATTATAAATATATATATATAATTATATATATATATATTATATATATATATATATATATATATATATATATATATAGGGAACGCTTTGAATTTTGTTTCGGGCTGAGCCCTTTTCCCACTACCCTCAAAAAAATTTGATTTTTTTCCCCTACTTATCCGTTCAACATCAAATTTTCAGTCCGTGTATAGTCGGGCGAGATCCAAGGACAAAATCCAAAACCATTGCACATGCAAAACAAATTATCTAAATAAAAAATAAAAAAATGTGTATCTACCCCGACTACATATGCCCTGAAAATTTCCTCCTGATCGCATGACCAAAAAAAAAATAGCGAATTTTCATTTCCAAAACCGAAAAAGGTTGGGTTTGTAATTCGATCATTGCTGGAATCTGGGATCAAAACTCTAATTAATCTGGATTTGATAGGGAAAGGACCCATCTAGGCATAGCTCAAGTTTGAAGAGATTTCAAAAAAAAATTGTAGGATAGGATTCGAAAAATGTCAACAAAAATGTATTTTCAAAAAATGAATACAAAAGAAATGATTATAGACAGAAAAACACCCGAAAACTTCGTTTTAGAGGTAAAAAAAATGCCATTTATTCCTCATTCGTTCAAAATCGGCTGAAAATTAAGATTTTGGTCATTTTAACAGGGGTGGGGGCGAATTGCCTGAGACAGAAGCAAAAATCAAAGCGTCTCCTACACACCTAAGATTTGACTATATGAATTCTAAAATCAGTATTACACCCTTTTCCAGACTTTTAATAAGTATATTTGATAGAATTTATTCATTCTTCAGGGTCAATTTCCTTTTTAACGCGTGGCAATTTGGTTTTATGAAGGGGAAGGGAATACAGGGCACGGCTATGAATTTAATTTACGATTTAAAAGACACTTTCCTTCAGATACTCTGCACGGTCAGTTTTCATCAATATCTCGAGGGTATTTGATTTGATTTCTAAACCAATTCTTTTATCAAAATTAGAGATATGGCATTCGTAGGGGCACGTTGAATCTCTGAGCTATTTTTGTGATCGAAGGAAATATGTGGTTGATGGAACAGCATCCATGATGAGAATTTTGGAACCGACCTCCCGCAGGGTTCGTCCCTGAGACCTCTACAATTCATCATTTGATATCAATAACCTTATGTATCTTCGGATGAGATCTAATTACATAATGCATTCCGATGACTGTGTCATATATACATCCTGTGCTTGTGTGAGCGACTGTGAAATGATAAATGCAGATCTTGAGTTATTTCACAAGTGGACTCTTGTAAATGAATTGTTAGTCAATGTTGTCAAAACTAAATAAATAATATTTCACTTCTCAATCACGGTGTAAAATTGATGAGATTGGGCAGCTCTTATCTGGAGAGATCTCTAAATATAAATATCTGGGACTGCACCTGGAGGAGGATCTAAAATAATGATAACAACACTATAATACAGGATAACATATTCAATTAACACAACGGAAGGTTTAGTTTATATTTTAAATTCCCAATGCTGGACATACTGAGAAAAATTCTATTTCTCGATCAAGTTCCTCGAACGAGTTTGCATGATGCTGATATGAGGTGGATCGAATACTGCAACAATGAGACCTTTAAAAGTTTCTCTTAATAATGCGTTACGAAACATTTGCCTCGCTATGAACTTCCAGCACACTCGGGACATGTTTCATCATCTTCGAATATTAACTAGTAGATAATATTTACAAATTACGATTGTTGGAATTCATGTAGGTATATGGTTGCAAATGGCAATGATAACTTATTTGTGGATTTATTGAGTGAGATTCAGTGGTCACATTGCCATTACACCAGGAGGAACTTGATTTACCGTCATGTCTTAAAAAATTAGATTCATGAACTGTGTTTTTTGCAAACAAATTCATAAAGGAATGGTATTTGGTGCGACTGCTTTAATAGGGAATCGCGCACTTGGTCATTCTTTATAAAAAAAAAAAAAAAAAAAAAAAAAATTATGAATTATATAATTGATGTTATTTGTGGATGAACTTGCACATAATTTATGATATTAACTTGTAAAGTATCCTAAAATTATTTATGTAATGTTAATTTAATAAAGTCTAAAAGTCTAAAGCCAAATTAAGAAGACAGTTCAATGATAAAAAAGAGAAATGGAAAATAAATGTAATAACTTTATCATTAGAAGAATGAAACTCCGAATAAGGCGTACATGTCATTTATTAATGTTCATTTTGGTACAATTCATTTACATTAATTGTCATTTTAAAGTCCCGAGCTATAAAATGCTAAAAATATAAATTCAATTAATTGCATCAAAAAACATACATAACTTGTAATTCCTCTTTGCATTATATAAAAAAAATAAAAATAATTACGTCGAAATATAATATAGAAATAAAAAAAATAAAAATAAATAAAAAAAATTTTAAATGTTATAAAATGCAAATATCAAAAAACAAAAACAAAAAACAACAAAAATAAAAAAAAAACAACTGTAAAATATTACAAAAATAAAAAAATTTTACTGCGTCCAAAACCTAAGAAAAAACCAACCTCTTTAATACAATACACGAGGCACTTTTTACAGATCTTGGCTCTCTCACTTAAAGTATCTAGACTAAAGCTTCCGTCTCCTAAGCCTACTACTGCCACCTACCTACTTTCTACCAGACTACTAATATAAAATATTACTTAATTCTAAATACATCTACCAGACTACTAATGTAAAGTATTACTACTGCCACCTACTATCTACCAGACTACTATATTACAAGAATAAATTTCTAAATACAGTAAATTGTCTTTTATATAAATATTTTTCAAAATAATTTCAGGACTGTCCTAACAATCAAATGTTCATTTTTAACACTAATCCTTAATAACAGATTCAAACTAGTGTTTTTATCGTTTTCTGTAGAAGTTGTGTTGGTTCGAATCTTGTCTCTTCAAATCAAATTTTCTTATTAAAAACATTTATCACAGCAGAGAACACGTTTAAATGGTTTTTCAACCCGTGTGGGCTTCGAATGTGGGTTTCTAAAATAGTTTTTTGATTAAAACTTTTTTCGACCAGTAAAACACTAATGGCTTTTCACCCGTGTGGTGAAGCGTGACTTATCTCTACCAACTACTCTTGATCTACTAAAAAACCCTTTATCACGTAAGAAACACTTAAATGCGTTTTTCACCTGTGTGGGTCTCGAATCGATAGCGGTTCTAATATAGGCGTATCAACCTCCAACCGATCTTCAAAAACTTCTTTTCGCGCTTAGTCAAACGAACACCTTAATGCCTTCCCTTCACCCGTCGCTGGCGGTTCGAATGCTGAAACTTTTAACATTACATTTATTAGTAAACAGCTCTTTATCACAGTACAGAGCACTTAAATGTTTACCGTGTGCGATTGCGAACTGTGTCTTTAAAAGTACTGTTATCACTTAAAATTTTTCTCACAAGTAAGAACACTTAAATGGTCTTTTATTCACACAGGATCTTTGTCTCTAAATTACTTTTCTGATTAAAACCTTTATCACAGTATGAACATTTAAATGGTTTTTCACCCTTGTGGGTTCGAAGGTGAACTTCTTAAATTACCTTTTTGATAAAAATTTTTATCACAGTAAGAACACCTAACATTCGTTTTCACCCGTGCTGGGCTCGAAGCGTGCTCTTTTTAGATCACGTGTACCATTTATTAACCTTTTTCTCACAGTAAAGAACACTTAAATCGCGGTTTTTCAACCTTGTGCGGTTCGAACGGTGATCTCTTAAATCTACTCTTTTATCACAGTAAGAACACTTAAATGGTTTTCTCACCCGTGTGGGTTCGTATGGTGATACTTTAAACATTTACTAATAAACTCTTGGACAATAAGCAGCATTAGTGATTGTTTTTTTATTATTATTTTCGGTACTAAAAGAGCACGTGAAAATTTCTTCATTATTATAATTATTACACTTTTTTTCACAAATCGTCAAAACTTTTTTTATCTAAAAAATATATTAAGATTATTATTATTATTATTATTATTATTATTATTATTATTATTATTATTATTATTATTATTATTATTATTATTATTATTATTCTATTATTATTATCTATTTATTATTATTTCCAGATCCCCGGAATCGGAAATTTCTTATCTCTCAAAAAAGATTTTTGCAATCATTATTGTCAATTTTAATATCTGGATCTACAGCAAGCTGAAGCAGGCACCACAACCAATACACTTGCGTTGAACGTTTTGTATCACAAAATTTCTGAACCTAGAAAAGTACTCTCGCCTCATAATAGTTTATAGCCTGTGTTAAGCGCCTTCTGCTTCAACTTTAACTGAAATTAAAATACAAAATACCTTAATAGATAAGTCATTTAAAAGAAAAAATATTAAGTTGTGGAAAAAATAAGTTTTAGATAAAAAAAAATATCACCTTCATTACTATTTTAGTCAGCTAAATAAATTTAAATATTAATTGCGTCCCTGTGACTAATTTGTGAAAATAGAAAAGTTATAAGGTTCTTGAACCACAATTATAGACAGTAATAACGCTCATTAAAAAACAATGACGTCAAATCAGAAATAATTGCTCATAATCTGAAAACAACAATAAATTTTTATGACTCCCGAGAGCAGGCAATGCCTAGCTAACACGAACGTCGACTCCGAGAATGCTTTTGTAATACAAAAATTGTGATTGATTGAGAGCGTGTTTCAAACATTTTTAAACTATGACGTCAGTCATATCATCATGAAAAATCATTAATCCATAATTTTAATAAGTGCGCACGAACGCAACTATTTACTAATAGTATTTTCTTTCTAGAATAAGTACTTCCTGTTGGTGTTTCCATCATAGTTATTATAATAATAATAATAATAAATAATAATAATATTATTATTATTATTATTATTATTATTATTATTATTATTATTATTTTATTTTTATCCTTATTAATATTATTATTAAAAGTATTATTCTGATTATTATTATTATTATTATTATTATATTATTATTATTATTATTATTTATTATTATTATTATTATTATTATTATTATTTTTATTATTATTATTGTCAGAAAAACCCACCCCTAGAGCTCACGGGTCTGCAGGCGTTCAATCCCTTGCCTATACAGGTGGGCCACAACCATACAACTCACAAAACCCCATTCATTCACATGCCTATATACACCTTTCTTCGCCTCTGCCAAACTCAACATTTCTCTCCTTCCAGGATTTCTTTAACTGACTCAATCCACTTTTCTTCGTCTCCCAGTCGGTCGATTCCCAACACACTCGCCCACAATATACATCCGCTTTACCAACCGACTATCAATATCCATCCTTCCCATATGACAAACCATCTCAGCGTACTTTCATTTATTCTCTTATTTATCTCCCTTTCTTCACACCACACATTCTCTAATACGTTCATTTCCTCATTTTATCAATTCTTCTCACACCTAACACCCCTAAGATTTGTCGCCATCGGAAACACATTGAACTTTAGACGTATACCTTCTTATTCCAGACCATTAGTCTCAGCTACTATACATTAAACACAGCGCAACAACATACCCTCAAGTAGGACCCTAGCACACCCAAGACTTAGTCCTTTTACAACCACCAACGATTTAATTGCAGCACCAGCCACCTTCCTTGCATTCACAACTTTCCTACTACCAACTCTGCATCATCCGTTCCCTTTTTATCCCAACATGTATCTTAAAATTTAAAACTCCAAGACACTAGTTACAAGCTGCTCACCATCTGACATAACTTCACACGATGGAGGAGTCCTCACTCACAAAACATGGCCTTACTCCTATCTACGTTACTTTCAAACCCCTTCCCTCCCATTATATACACACCCTGCCAAATCTTCTACCAATCTCGCAAACTCTCTTCAGATTCAACCACCACAAACCAAATCATCCACATGAGAATAGGTAGGGCACCACTCAACTCTCTTCCAATTCTCTTATCATTCCAAACACCATCTCCTAAGCCATCCCCACTCCAATTCTCCATAAACCCATCCACATACAATTGAAATAACCAAGGAGACATTAAAACATCCTTGCCTTACTCCGCTATTGAATATTAAACCAATCACTTCGACACCATTTATTCTTTACACACGCTTCACTATCATCATACATACTTTTGATTTTTTTCAAGAAGCCTACCATTAACACCTGCCATAGAGCTTCCCTATTCAATCCTATCATACGCCTGTGCAAATCCATAAAACCTAAATATACAATTTATTCTTCTCCTCATTTTCTCAATCATTTATTTTAATATAAAGATTTGATCCAACATACCTCTACCACTCCTAAACGACCTTGTTCTTCACCAATCAGTCCTTCAGTAATTCGACGACGCACTCGTTCGACCAAAATACCAAGCATATATCTTTCCCTACAACACTCAATAAACTAATTCCCCTATAATTCCTACAAGTAACCCTTATCCCCTACCCTTATATAAGGCGTACTATACTGCTCTCCTCAATCTCTCGGAACTCATACCCTTCCATAACGCTTTATTACACAACTTCACAATCCAATCAATCACCATCTCGCCTCCGTTCTTGATCATTTCACCAGTAATTTCATCTATACCTAGCAGAATAGCAGATTTACCCTTCAACTTTCTCACTCTACCATTAACCTCATCTCACCTTACCTAATGAGCTAATCCCAAAGTACCTATTTCTTCTTACATCCATCAAACCCACACACATATCACCATCACCTCCTCATTACTGCCCAATGTTATACATGTTACGAAAGCACCATCCCCTATTCATTATTCTAAGCACGTTCCCCCTATTACTACATCTTAACCTTTGCGCGCTTCCCCTCCAAAGTTTCCTATTCCCCCGTAAGTCCCCATATGATCCTCATTCCAAACTGTTCATTACCTCTTTTTTTACCACGATGCATTGTAGTATTTCTTTCCTCCTATTATATCAACATCTTTCTTTTCAAACTTCATCATGGCTTGTAGTTACGATTCAACCTCGCTCTTTTTAACTTTTAACCAGCTTGTATCGCCTATTCATTCCACCCACTCACTGTTAAACATTCTTACTCCTACTTTAGCACACAAAAACTCCTTTGCATGCCCTGAAAACAACTGCCCTTCCTTCATTTATGCTCCTCATTTGACTCAGTTTCATTGTTCCAGATTCAACTTTTTTAATTGGTAAAGATGTTTAATTACTGATAGTGATTAGCTTGTTGATTTAACTTCTCACCTTTAATTTTTTACCCACTTCCTTCGTATCACCTTCCTCTCCATCCAAGCCCCCACTAACTTAAATCTACATAAAACAACATAATGATCCCATAATCCCCATTCCTAACCCTCTCACAGATTTAACATCCAACACATACTTAAACATTCTCTTTCTTCACCAACACAAAAAATCAATCATATTTTTCACTTCGCATACCATCTCTACCTACACCAACTCTAGTTATACTTATAAATTACTCTTGTGTTTTAAAGTAAGAGTATTACTTACAACACATATCTCTCTCCTCACAGAAATCACCTTTCACTCTCCTACTATTCTCATTTTCTTCAGACACCCCAAAACCTACCATCCCCTTTATTTGATCACCGTATCAACCGAGTTTAGTCACCCAACAGAATCTTGAATCCTCCTGCTTACAAGGTCCAAAACCCATCATTCCATATATCCCTGAAAATCGCACTCTCTTCAACTTACCCTCAGCATGGACCATATAAATTAAAATCCTATAAATTCTGACATTAATTAAATATTAATATAAAATAACTATACTCAGTCTGCATCATATATTAAATCATAATCACATTTTAAATATTATAACTATACGTGAAGGGAGTGTTGCGAAAGAACATTTCTAATTAATCTTGCATAATTAATTAACAGTAATGAATATGTGATAGTTGAATGTGTGTGGCCGTATGATGGTGCCAAGAAGAATAGGTTTTTTGGATTTGCAAATTAGCAAGGAGGAGTAATGGGTAGAGTGAGAAAGATGGAAGAATGGTAAAATCTGCAGGTATAGATGAAATTTTTGGTGAAATGGATCAAAACGGTGAGGCGAGATGTGATTGATTGGATTTGCGAAGTTGTATGTAATTAAAGCGTTTTATGGAGGTTAGTTCCGAGGATGGAGCGAGAGCAGTAGATAGCTTAAGGGGAGCCGACCGGGCGGGAATTTTGCGGGGCCGGGTATGCTACTAATTTAGCCGCTGAGGCCGCCGGGCCGGGTTAGCTCTAAAATAGAAAGTAGCAAGAAAAACACTTGAAAGTCTTGAAACACCTAGCGATGAAAATTAAATATATTCAATTAATTAGATAATTTTAAATTATAAAAAAGGAATACATTAATTAACTAATTCAATTAAATAAATATTTTCCAAAAGAAATTTTTAGAAAATAAATGTAATTTTCTAGAAGAATAAGTTGTGTTAAATATATAACCTACACTAGTATATATATATATATATATATATATCTATATATATATAATATATATATATATTATATATTATATATATATATACTATATATATATATAATATATATAATATATATATATATATATATAATATAGTATATTATATATATATATATATATATATATATATATATATATATAGATATATATATATATTTAAGAACTACTTGTGCGTAGTGATATATTTACCTTGGAGTAAGCCTTGGATCCTTTTTTAAGTATTATGCCTTAACTGTCACTCATTTTATACTAAATGTACACAAATTAAAAAAACATTGTTTGAAGACGTTTATTAATGAAATAAATTTTAAAAGGAAAGCTAATTTTCGTCTCCCGACACGCGAGACCTATTCAGGCTAAGGGACTGACTGGCTTTCTTTCTTGATCTTCATCAGTTCAAGTGTGTATTCAGTTGGTCTGCCTATTTCTTCATGGTTGTTGTGGAAATATTTTGATGTTTTCAGATATTCAATTTGTATAAAATCTATCTTAAACTTCACCGGATGCTTATTGTAGTTGTTCCTATTATAAATGCAAAACGATTCCATGATTTTGCGATGGTTCGTGTGATAGATATTGCTGATCATCTTTATATTAGTTGATATTGATAGAGTGGCCTGTGTTACGCCTAACGGTCACTGATGCCAGCCCCTCCGTATCCACACTGTTAAGCTGAATTCTATGCTGGTCCTTGTGGCAGGTCATCGTATGTGATTGTTTTCTTCTTTGCAAACTCTATGGTTTCACCTGATATACTGTTTTATGGCAAGCTATTGCAAAGGGATTTGATATATACAGATTTGGGCGGAGATTCTTTCGTTCTTGCGGGGTTGAGACATGTTTTCTAGGGTGCGATGTCATATTTGATGCGAATGAGGGTAATTATTTTTGGAAATATTTGTTTAACGAAAGTAAATAATGGTAATTGGAGGCAAGTTGGTAAAAAGGAGGTGTGCATATTTTCGGGGGAGAAGCGTGCTATAGTTACCCTTTTTTGCTTTGTTAAATGCTTTTGTGATGAAAAACTCAGAATAGTAATAAAGTGATTTGAAAGTATTTTGCAACTTGTACTTTAGTTTCGTTGCTGCCCTAGCAAGAGGGGGAGAGCATATACGAAAGGCAGGGAGAAATAGAGATGACAGAACATCTAATTTTGTGTTTTGGGGAATTATTAGATAGCCAATGTATATAGTTTAGTGCGAATGTGGTTTTCTAATATAGTAAATTGGCAAGTAATGTTATTCATGTGAATTAAGTATCGAGGAAGGGCATAGAATTGTTGAAGCATTTGCTATCGTATACTGAAACTGAAGATGAATACAGAGGTAATATAGTTTAGGACATCATTAGGGTGGGTGTTGTGACAGGGAGGGAGACAAAAATGTCATCTACATATTCTAATCCATAAACTATTGTTTAATAAAGGCTGTGCGGTAAAATATGATAAAATTACTGTTAAGCTTCCAGTAATATGTTTACGAGTATGGGCAGACAGTGGAATCATATACTCAGGCCGAAAGTTTGTTTGTAATATTTGCCATAAAATGAAAGAAGTTATGTTGAAATGAGAGATTGGCCTTCTCGTTTCATATATCAAAACATCTCATTAATCTCTCATTACAGCATAACTTCTTTCATTTTAATGCAAATTTACAAACAAACTTTCGGCCTGCGTATGGGATCCCCACTGTCTCCCCATACTCAGCTAACATATTATAATGGAAATAACTAGAATTATTATCATATTTACCCCACCCTTTATTAAACAATAAGTTTAATGGATTAGATATGAAGATGGGACATTTTTGTTCTTACCCTCCCTCACAAAACACCAAACCCTAATTGATGTCGCTAAACTATATAACTCTATTCATTCCTTCAGTTCCAGTATACGATAAAAATGCCTTCCAACAACTCTATCCCCCTTCCTCGATACCTTAATCACATGGAATAATAATTACTTGCAATTTACTATATATAGAAAACCAACATTCCCTCCAAACTATATACATTGGCTATCTAATCATTCACCAAACACAAAATTAGCTGTTCTGTCATCTCTATTTCTCCGTGCTTTTCGTATATGCTCTCCCCCTCTTCTAACACAAGAAACTAAATACATCCACAATACTTTCAAATCACTTTACTATCCTGAGTTTTTCATCACAAAAGCATTAAACAAAGCAAAAAAGAGGTACTATAGCACCTTTTCCCCGAAAAAATAGCAACACCTCCTTTTTACCAATTCCTCAATTACCATTATATTCGTTAAAACAAATATTACCAAAAAATATAACCCTCATTCTATCAAAATAACATCACCTTAAAAAAACATTTCTCAAACCCCCCAAAACGAAAAGAAAATCTCCCCCAAAGCTGGATATAATATATCACATCCCTGCAATACTTGCAATAAAAAATATATAGTGGAACCATAGATTTGAAAAGAAGAAAAATCAGATCAACATACAGATGACCTGCCCAAGGACAGCATAAAATTCAGCTTTAACTAGTCATAGGCGTAACACAGGCCACTCTGTCCACAATCATTTCAAAACAATATATATATCAAAAATATCAATCACACGAACCATCGCACAATCATGGAACTCCTTTTTTGTGCGCAAATTATATAATGAGTATAACAACTTACAATACAGCAACCTGGTGCAGTTCGTAAGATAGATTATTCATACACAAATGTGAATATCTGAAAAACATCAAAATATTTCAACAACACCATGAAGAAATGAGCCCTAGACCAACTGAATCAGCACTGAACTTGATGAAGATCAAGATATAAGAAATCAGTCCCTCTTAGCCTGAGAAGGTCTCGCGATTTGGCACGAAAATTAGCTTTCCTTTTAAAATTTATTTCATTAAAAAAAAGTGTCATTAACAATGTTTTTAATATTGTTATACATTGAGTAATAAAATGAAGTGACAGTAAAGCACAACACTAAAAAGAATCCAAGGGCTTCATCTCTAAAGTATAATATATAAAAAGAGGTCAGCTATATATATATATTATATATATATATACACACACCACACACACATAATATATAGAATATATATATATATATATATTATATATATATACTATATATGTATTATATATAATATATATATATATATATATATATATATATATATATATAATAATTCAATTAAATAAATAATTTTTGAAAAGAGATTCGGAAAATATTTAATTTTTGAAGATATTACTTTAAATAAAATAAATAAATACATTTAATGGTATTTAAACAATTATATTTATTTCCTTTTCCGGAATTCGTTTTGAAATATAAAATTTAACGAAGATTTTATGGTTTAAAAACACTCGGCAAATAATTATAATGGCCTCAATTTTTAATTTGAAATTCATAGTAAATACCAAAAAAAAATTATTATATTTAGGTATGTTTATATATTTTGCATCCATTTATAACAAAAGAGTAATGGAATTAAAATATATTTTTTTATTTTGTTTGATTGAACCCTCTATTATTTAGTGTAAGTATAAATTTACAGTTAACCCCGGTTGAAAACCCCGGTTTTTCCTGAATTTTTGGCGGGCCGGCGGCGGCGGGTCTCACAAAACAATGGCCGGGGCTTGCCGGCCGGGCGGGGCCGGCCGGCCCCGGTCGCTTCTAGTGATAGTACCCTTTATATAAGGGTAAGGAAGCAGATAAGGGGAACTGTAGAAATATAGGGGAATTAAGTTTATTGAGTGTTGTTAGGAAGATATATTGCTGGTATTTTGGTCTAAAGAGTGTGGCGGAGGACTGAAGGACTGATGTGTCAAAACAAGGTCCGATTAGGAGCTGGTAAAAAGGGACTGTGCTGGATCAATCTTTTACATTTTGAAACAAATGATTTGAGAAAATGAGAGACAGAAGAATAAATTGTATTTAGGTTGTATGGATGTGCAACAACAGTGCGCTATGATAGCAGGTTCAATAGGGAAGCTCTGGGCAGGTGTTAATGATATGTGGTGTTGGCGTAGGGTTCTGACATGAATCAAAAGTATGTATCACGATAGTGAAGCGTGTGTAAGAATTAACATGCGTGCAACAAGCTGGCATTGTTTAGTCATTAACTAGCGGAGTGAGACAGGTATCGCTGTGTGATGTCTTCCTTGGTTATTCAATTTGCGTATGGATGGGGTTTAAAGAATTAGAGGTGGGGGTGCAGGAAATGGTGTTTAGAATGATGGAGAATGGATGAGTGGAGGGTGTGCCCTACCTATTATATGCGGGATCAGATTTGGTTTTGTGTGGCATCTGAAGAGAGTTTGAGAGGATGGTAGAGAGATTTGGCAGCGGGTGCTGTAAAGGAGGGGTTTGAAAGTAACGTAGAATAGGAGTAAGGTTATGGTTTTAGTGGCAGGACAGTCCTTCAGCTGTGAAGTTATGTTAGCATGGTGAGCAGCTGCGAACAAGATGTCAGAGTTTAAATATTAGGTATATGTATTGGATGAGAATCGGGAACGGATGATTGCATGAGTTGTAGTAGAAAGTTAGTGGAATGGACAGGAAAGGTGGCTGGTGCAATAAATCTTTGGCCGAATGTAAAGGTGACTAAGTCTTGATGGCGCGCTAGGTCTTACATCGAGAGAAATATGTTGGTCACCTGTTATTGGTGATTGTATGATGATAAGACTATGGTTCTGCGCAATACAGCAAGTATAGCATCTAAAGTTTCAATGCTGCTCAGATGCGACAAAATCTTCCAGGGGAGTGCTAGGTGTGAGAAGAATTGATAAAAGATTGAGGAATAAACGTATAGAGATTAGTGTTGTGTGCAAGAAAGGGGTAAAACGCAGAGAATAAATGAAAGTATGTGTAGATGATGGTTTGCTCATGTGGAAAGGATGAATGATAAGTCGGTTGGATTAAGAGGATGGTATGATTGGAGCGAGAACCTGCCTGTGGGAACCGACGGCTGGGAGGACGAAGCAAAAAGTGGATTGAGTCAGTAAAACAATGTGAGGAGAAGAAATGTGAGTTTGGCAGACGGCAACGACATTAAGTCGCTTAATA
The DNA here is from genome assembly GCA_015478945.1 of Trachelipus rathkii. Taxonomy (NCBI): domain Eukaryota; kingdom Metazoa; phylum Arthropoda; class Malacostraca; order Isopoda; family Trachelipodidae; genus Trachelipus; species Trachelipus rathkii. The sequence continues at coordinate 1,260 of JABUQX010091838.1, read as the reverse complement.
GGACTGTCGAATGACGCGGTCCGCGTTTTGGTGATGGAGTTATGGGTTGTGACGCCCACCTGGGCCAGGGGATGAAATCTACACTTGACGATATGCGCAATAGTAGATCCGTCGCGTTCCGTGACAGCTCTAGGGCTACGTGTAGATTTCTGACTGCGACGAGTTCTTACTAATTAAGTGTACAGAGGGGTGGTTTAAAGCGCTGGGCTTCTTTTTGACTTATTGACTAATATTCATCTACTGCTTTCTCTTTCGTGCTCTTAATCGTCACTGCACTCTTACCTCCCGAGTCTTGGAAAAACAAAAGGAAGATTGAAGTACGTAGAGATACACTCATGTATTATTACAATTATGCAAGTCTTGCCTCTTAAAAAATTATTATTAATAGCTTGTGGAATTCGTCTTATATCCTTAATCCCTCAATTAAAACGTAAGGAACAATATCACTAATAAAAATAATGCACAATATATCACAAATATAAAATATTTTAAGAGGTTTTAATTTTGAAAATGTTGTTTTGACGGTGCTCAGCCCGAAAACTTGAACTTTACGTAATTATTCTTTAGTCATTTCAGATTTAAATTCTTGCGATCAAATTAAAAAGTGAAAATATGGTTAGCTTATTTTCGCAGCCGTCCGCGCCAAACGTTCTTCTCCGACGTTTTAACTGTCTCTAGAGGTTCGGTCCTGTATCATACTTCATGACACGCGAAAACCATGCTACACTCTCAAAACCATCATTTAAAAGATTCAAACTTACAATTAATTGGATCGAAATGCACTTTGGGTTTTAAAACTATACAAAAATATCGCTGTCACATTAATCTTACAACAAAAATGCAATTTACAGATTTTTAATGTCGCCCACTAATTCCAATGGCAATCCCATAAATCCCCCGAAAATGGTTTCTCTCATACATGTAAAAATTGAGATTAAATTTTCCTTATTCTGATGCTATCAAACCATGAAATTTTTCAGAGCATGTAATTTACGGTGAGTAATATACAACGCGTTTCTACGATATATCACCATAATTTCTTTGTACGAACACCCGTTTGTGCCTCATGGCAAGGGGGGAACAGGGCAAAAATTATAAAAAAAAAATTTCTTTTTTGGAAAAAATTATAAAACATTTGATTTTCCTTGTGTAGGGGAAAAAAGAAATTTCCCAAAACGTAAGTGTCTGCATATCGTAAAAGGCGATACAGAGGCATTCTTTCCTAAATATACACACAGTGATAATGAGCACCCTTTTTTT